>JANSTT010017105.1:0-63301 GCA_026745375.1 Platyura marginata | reverse complement strand
ATATATACATTTTGTTTAATGACAGTAAAGCTATTAATTTTCTTCAATTTAACCGTTTGGCATGCTTTCCCAATTAAAATCTATTTGTTTTATAAAAATAGTTTCTTTATACCTGAGAGATGACTGAGTATATATAAATTCTAAAGACACTCGACATTATGTATCTAAAATATATAATGAAGATGTTTACAAACATATACATATTACTAATAAATGCACATACAGGCAATTCTATGGATCGTTAAGTAACTTACTATGTATTTATTATATATTCATGTAGGTAGGTACCTATTCCTAAATACCTACATATGTAGATGCTCATATTTGTATAATAATACATCTCTCGATATACTTAGATAACCTCATAACCATAACATAATATTAATGAACTTCTTTTATTTGTTAAGCTTTTGCTTTTGTCTTTTTTTAGTTTTTATTTTTTTCATTATTTAATGATAATCATTTGTGTTTCACTTTCGTTGTCATAATGCGAGTAATATTTCATAAACGATATTGCCGTAAGTGCTATTAGTATAATGTCTTTTAATACCAATGCTTATTAGGTACAGGTACACGGTACACGGTACAGCGCTAATATAAAGTGGTGAAGATTAAATAGTAAAATTAAAATCTCTGGAGGACTGTTTAAATTAATTAACCAAATATGATTAATAAGTTCTTATATAATACAATAATACAAGCAACTTAAACTTATAATTGAAATAAAATAATCGATTAAATTGCACTGTACCTCATAAAGAACAACTTGCACTGCTCATGTTTTGGTGCAATGCGGAAAATCGTTAACAAAATAGATTCTTTCTTATAGTTAAATGTACTATCATTGATTGACTTTTATATATACCTCCAATGTTTCACATAAAAGCTACCGAAAAATAAATGTTAAACTTTCCTTTATAATGAATGCAGCCTTTTGAAACTATTGCAATTATCATTAAATGTCTATATACTTACAGTAAACGAGTAATTGATATCCACAAAAAAAAAACTTCAAAACCAACTTAAAATTGTCCTCAACAAAACAAGAAAATTGTTGTAATTCCCTTATACAAGAAGGCAATTGATCAATCACAATACAGAAATTATTCTTTTTTTAATTCACCCGCATAAACTATCACAACCCCCTTTTAAACAAAAAAAAAACCTCACTATAATTTGTTGATGAATTTTTGTACCAAAATGTGATTCACAACCACTATAAATGTTTAAGGGGACGGCTGATCTATAATAAATGTCAAATAAACAAGAATAAATCGAAAAATAATCACCGCCAAGGAACCACACGTCTGATTTTCACGATATAAACCGATAAACTGATCTATGAGTACTAAACAGAAATTGTCCATACTTTGCAAACTCTACGTAAATGGCAAAATAGTGTAATTTTTGTGCTTGTGCCGCAAGTTTCAAGTATACGCATACATGTACAAAACTTGTGGGGTGGTTGTATAGAAAGCACTGAACAAGCTTTTGCTTGCTTTTTGAAGAAATAAATAATGTTTATACTATATATGCAGGTATATGATTCTTATGTTATTTTATATCACACGCATGCGT
This sequence comes from Platyura marginata, assembly GCA_026745375.1. Taxonomy (NCBI): domain Eukaryota; kingdom Metazoa; phylum Arthropoda; class Insecta; order Diptera; family Keroplatidae; genus Platyura; species Platyura marginata. The sequence goes on along the minus strand of JANSTT010017105.1, from coordinate 61,723 downwards.
ATTACAAACTGTACACTACACACGTACGTACATATACAATTTACATACATACATATATCGCACACTTTGCCATTCTATATCAACGGTGAAGCTTTCTACTTATCGTTGCTCGTTGGGTAAACAAAGCATTACGTGAAAGTACATATATCAGAGTCCAATTGTTTTAAGCGTATAAGACCTTGAACTTTTAAATTGATTTAATTGCTTGCTCCTTTCATTAAATTCTGGCTAGAAAAAATTAATTATAACTTATCTTATCCCCAATATATTAATAATTTTTAAAGATTTAAGATTAAAAAATATAAGGCTAAGATGAACAAACTCAAAGGTCTTTATGAGCTTAAAACAATCGGACTCTATATAAATAATAATAAAAAAACCAACAAGCTTTAATGGAAAATGCTGGGGCTTTTGAAATGGCATCAATTCTCACCCGATAAATTAATTATTCCAATTTCAAAAGATGTCGTCTATTTGAATTTTGTATTTGGAAAGGAAATTTTTAGGCTACAATTTTTATACCTGTATGATGTTAATCAAGGGTATTATAACTTTGGTACGGAGTTTGTAACGCCCCTTAATACTCATTGTAGAAAAACAATTTCAACACCATTGTCTTTCTCTTGAAATTCTAATTTGAAATATGCATGTCCGTCCGTCCGTCTGTTCGTGATCAGAATTCCGGCCAAACGGCTGAAGCTAGACAGTTTATTACAGTTTATTATGTAGTCCTAGGTTAAGATCTCTATTGTTTTTGGAGCAAATCGGACAAAAAATAGGGGAGGCTGTGGTACAGTGTGCACCTAGTTATGATATAAATCATTCATTTACTCGAAAGGTAGTCGAAATGTAGAAAACATGAATATGACAACAATTACAGAGAATACAAAAATGAAGATTTCATTCATAGACCAAGAAGTTATACGATTTGCCGTTATGACGCTGCAATCAATTTTATTGAATTTCTAGAGTTTTTAATCATTTACTCGAAAAGTATTTAGATTACATAAAAAATGGATATGATGAAAATGAATATGAATAAAAAAATGAAGATTTCATTCATAGAATAAAAAGTTCCACGAAATATCGTTATGGCGCTGCAATCAATTTTATGTCATTTCTAGAGTTTTTAATCATTTGTATTCAATTTACCCAATTATATTTATTGTACAGAGAAAATAGGAACGTACAAAGTTGTAAATAACAAACAAGTACTCAGCGTAGCCAATTTTTCCTTTTTTACTGGTTTTTTTTAATATGTTATGAAAATTTTTGAAATAATAATTGCGGAAAATGGAGACATTTTATTAATATATAAAATATTATGTACTAAAATGCCATCAATGTTAAGTACCGAATGTTGAACGTTAAATTGGCATTAATAATTGATAAATTTGCTATCCTACAACTGAAAATTGTGAACCGAAGATCAATCGAATCCACTTTGCTGAACATACTTGCTGAGCATAATTATTTAGGAGTTTAGTGGGCAAACAATTTTTAGTAGGTACTGCTCAAAAAAGATTTGTGTTTGTATGTACATCGGTCCCTCGATTTTCACGGCACTTGATTTACATGGTATCGTCTTTACACGATTTATAAATTAAAAAAAAAATAATATTTCTATTATTTTACGCACTAAATGCACGGTGTATCTCGTTTTACACGCATTTGTCGTGGAACGTCTCCACCGTGCAAATCGAGGGTGTATTTGAAGAATTAAGCTGAAATAATTCAAAATTTGCACGATTAAATGATGTGACAGCTAATAGCTTGAGTGGCCATGATTTATTTCTATACAAAAAGTCAGGGGTAAAAAAGATAAAAATCTAGCAAATATTTAAGTCACTACTAACTAGTCTACAAATAATCGTGCAAGAATTTCAATCGTAACTAAAATATTTTATGGCATTTGTATATTTTCGAAGTTATATATATGAATCCAGCTAATTGTTCCGTTTTTTTATCGGATTAATGAATAAAAAATTGTTTAAGGATTTTTATCTGTCTAATGATACGATTCGCCACTGTAAAACATAAAACCGTACATTTTATGGAATAAACTATTACTCGTAAGTAGGTACCTTACCTACTTAGGTATATATTTCTTTCATTGAAACACAATTAGTTTTTGTTATTATATGAAAGTAAATTGTTTGTCTTCACTACTCGTAACTAGATAGGCATAGGCATAAATACTACGTACGATGATAGAACATTGAAATGTCTGATTTTGTACACAAAATATTTCACAATCTTATATTATTGCAGAAGCACATTATTAATTTAGAAATTAAATTAAATTTTAAATATTTTTTATAGTGGCTATTAAACCTTGAATTTTTTTTTTTTTAACTACATACATATTTATATGGATTTGCTAGTAGAGATACATAGGTACACCATACACATATGTATGTATGTAAGAAAAACAAAAGAAGCTTGTTTACCTATCTAATTAAACCATTAAATTTTGGACGATCCAATGATTCTATACTAACAATGTATATATATACGGAATAACAACTTTTTTTTCCGTATGTTAATCTCTCGAGATTTTTTTTTTTTTTATTCTTTTGTCCAAAATTTGTTTTAAACAAATAAGGAAACAATATTATAAATATTTTGTGTTTTGTTCTTAATTCATTCATTCACTTGATAATTTGCTAAAGAGTTAGCAGATTTATGTTTAAGAATTTATGACGCATTAAGAAAAACAAATAAAGTTTAACATCACAAATACTAAAATGGCTTAATTGAAGAACTGTTAAAAGATTAATGGAATACGCAAGAAAAAGGCCTGCCAATTAAGAAGTTTCCATCACAACCATGTGATTTTAGTAAAACTATGTCTATAGAGGACTTCCTTTTCATAGATTTCTCTTTCAACACTTCTATCCCTTTAAAAATCCTAGTCATTTAAGGAAGAAAAGGAGAAATAAAGAAAAGGAGATATACTCGTTATCGTTAGTAGTGTAATCAATATGAATGTGTGACCCTTACGGTGTATGATGGAACTCGCTCATTGCTTCGGTGACGACGGTAAGCCAGGGAGCTGAGTGAAGCAAAAGAAAAGTTAGAACCCATTCTCAATAATTCTTCCATTTTTAAATAAATTAATATTCCAACATGGTCTGGGTAATTTCAATTTAATTTTATTAATAAAAATGTGTTTTTATTGCCTTTCCTTAAATTTAAAAACTCGCTCGACCAACGACGCAACAATATATTGGAGTAGGTGATCAGAGTTCCTTCATATTGTTCTTTTCTTAGGTAAACAACAAAAGAAATTAGAAAATTATTGAATAAACATTTTAAATATTTCTCCGCAATAAATCCAAGAAACAATCATAAAATGTTTATTGTTTACATAGGCAAATGCTGCTATATTTAAAGTACCAGTTTACTTTGATTTAATAAGCGATTTTCACCACTTTCGTTAAAAATGGATTTCCTTAGATTCTTTGACGCACGTGTGCTAACTTTTAATAATGATTAATAATATATAGACTACAGAGTATACTCGTATGTCATACATAAAAGCAATCTTTTCAAATCTATAAAAACAAGAATTCTTTAAACATTTAATTAGAAAAATGTCGGCAAAACTGGAAATGTCTTAATTCAATTAGATCGATGTCTATATGTAATGTAATGTGGAGAAAAAAAAATGTAGTTAAAAAAACATCAAGCTAGGTACATTTTATGGTTCAATAATCCTTCAAATTATTTATGAAATAAAATGTACAGTGAATTGGATCAAGATCGAATTAATGTATCGCGCGTATGTACGAAAGAAATTGGCAAATAATTTTTAACTTCACCTTTTTAATAGCAATAAAACTATATTAAGATTTGTGTACATGTTAGTTAATTGCATACATTTTTGTTTATTTGTTTTGCATATACTTTCAGATTAGTAAGTAGAAGTTTAATAATATTACCATTCATTTAATTCATAGGCACAATTGTACAGTTTAAGTGCATATATGTACATGTACATCCAGTGTATGTACAAAATGTCGAAATAGACGTTCTCAGGTTGTTTATACGGAAATAAAAATTTTTTAATAAATTTCAGACTTGGGACTAAGGAAAAGCTCTGAATTTAAGGCATAGATATATGTACAAGTCGAAATTTTGGTCTAATTGAACAACACTGCCAAATGATTCATTTCATTCACCAACACAATTGATTGAATTCAGTGACACATTCAGTAGCGTCCGATCTGTGGAATTTCAGAAACTAGGGGGTCTATTCGTTATGCAATCTGAACGAAATCAATCGGATTTAATTCGCCTCGTATTGTGGTATTATGAACGCTTTCGACTTTTCAGCTATTGAACTAGATAGTGTGTATTTTTGCTCATAAATTGATTAATTTGTAGTGGTGTTTATTTTCTAAATTCTTAATTCTGATAGTGACAGTGAAAATAAGGTACCAACAATGCGGATTCAGCGAAAAACTTACATAAATAGAAAATATCTTCAAAAAATATAATATAATATTAAATTAAATTAAATATTGATGTAACTCCATTTGTTTTTCTTTTTTTATTTAATTCTATTTACATTTTACAAAAAAATTCCCGTTAAACACAACACTTGTTAAACTTGCAGACTTCGGTGACCACTAAATCATATAAATCCGCCCTACAAAGAGGTGTCGTATTTGACATATCGTTTTCGTCAAAAATCCGAACTCGGTATCGAATATCGAATAATCGAATCCAATTTCGTTTGGATTACATAATAGATGTCCTAAATTTCTGGAATAGCAAGAAAAAGCAAGATGACGTGACAAGGTCAATCATAACTTCATAACTACGAATGTTTGTTTTAGCAATATTTGGAAGGAAAACAGCTACGTTTCAGTACGAACCTTTAGTCTTGTTGTCCCAACTCACCATTTTAGCAGTTTCCATTATTACATTTTATCAATATACTTTTAACAAACAATAAAAAATATTTCTAGTTTTTTTTTTTCTTATTGCGTATATTAAAATTTCCTTAAAATGTTCTTACATAAAAATATTCATGATCATGTAATTGAAAAACAAAATGATTGAAACTTTTTCGGAACTCTTCATTAGTTAGCTTAAAATTCATTTGTCCAATAATCGTTAAACAGAACCAAACCTTTCATCAATAGGTCATATTGATATAAATTCAATGTACTCGTCTACCTACTTAACACAAAAAGTTCCAAGACATTTGAATATAAATTTTATTAACTACATTTATTTGCAATGCAAACAAATCTTCAATTTTTTTTTTGTTGTTTCCTTTGTTTGCCAAATACCGAATGTGATATTTGAGTTACATACAAAAATCTTAATTTTCTTGCATAATTCCTAAGCTCAAGGTCACGTTCCATAAAATTATTATGCCATATCTCTGCACTCTACAGTATAAAGTAAGCAAAGCAAGCAGATAGACTCTTGTTGTAGTCCGATTTTTCTACCTACTTACATCTACATCATGTATATGAATGCTCAAAAATTAATGAAAATAGTTAATAGCCAATGTTTCTTGTTTTTCTACATAATATTTAATTTATTTAAATAAAGTGTAAGTTAATATTTGTTTTATGAGATCTTAAATTGTTGATTTTGCTTGTTGATAAAATTCAACTATTGATGCCGGTACGAGTTACTTACCGAAAACATTTATAAAATAACTCTTTTAACTATTTTTTTTATTTATTATTCCAATTTAATTGAATTTAGATGGAAAACTATTAACGACAAATAATAAATGAAAAATATTCCTTTAACAATATTGTTGCTACTTTAAAGAGTAGTTCAGTTACCACCGGTACCTAAATTTTCTTATATTATTTCTAAAATTCAATTCTTTTGAATTTGTTTATTTTATTATGTGATTTCAGGTATTCCTCAAAGTTCTAATTCAATACCACTTCTCTTTATTTTGTTCATTAATGATCTTTCTACTAGATTATCTATATTTTTTGATATTTCATATATTTTCTGATAACAGATAACACAATTTCTCCAAATATCTATGAATCGATGATTAAAATAATGAATATGGATGTAAAATTGTAAACACACACTGCAGACTGCAATCGTCAAGATGTAGATTTTGTCGCAGCCCTTGCATAGTTAAAAAGGAACTAAACATGAACTAGTGTTCTCTGTTCACTATGCAAAAAAATTAAATCAATTGGATAAGCTGATCTCATGATTGATATGTGAATAAACGAAATCACAAAATTAAGTACAGAATATTAACTAATTCTCAGTAACGTAACGTGGCTTTTATTTTTACCTATGTGATGTACCTCTGAAATTTCTACAATAATCCGTATAACTTCTTTAATTATTGAAATATTTTTATAAAAATAATCTTGTTGCAAGGAAAATTTTATTTTCAATCTTTTTTGCCTTATACATTTTTTCCGGTTTTCTAACAAAATATTGAGAAAATCATCAAAATATGCAACTTAAAACTGGGTATTTATTATTATTAAGCTTAATTATCCATAGAGAAATTCTCTTGCAGAATACCCAGTTTTGAATTGCAAGTTAGGCGGATTAAAGTAAGAATTTCAAAGGTACTTTATATAGGCAAAAATAAAACCAACGCTACGTAACTGCTAATTCTAACTAATTCGATTAATCCAGAGTATCGTTGATCTTATACAATAGAAAATTTGTCGTTATTTTTGGCTATAAATCCAGTAAATATAAAAAAATTTAAATAAACTTTTTGGATGATTGGATGTATTATTCCTTAGACGACGATTTTTATCAGTTTGTGTCTTATCGCCTGTTAGGATGGCTTCGATTACTATTAATATACATATTTGTAACCTGTACAGTGTACATAGCCAACATTGTAATTTTTCGAAAAATGCAAAATTTTATTTTTATTTTTATCTGTAACTTTATTAAAAACGTTATTCAATTCTTGACTGTTACCAAAACAAACAAAAAATACAATCCCATCTTGGCCGAATCTATGTGAAATGCTGTGAAATTTTATTGTTGTTTCAAGTCCCCATTTACTTGTTATAATTTTCTATTTTTGTTTCCACGGGTCCTTGCTTGTAGGACCAGAAATAACTCCATTATGAATAAACTAAACTGTAACTATGTGGTCTTACCTTAATATATATATGAATATCTAATTTATGTATTTATAATTAGGCAACAAATGCACAATTTACGAGCATTGCATAATTTTATATCATTAATAAAGTACGTATGTATGTGTGGCAGTCTATATACATATATACTTTACCAATTATTGTAGTATAGTATCAAAAATTGAGTTAAAATCAATGCAAAAAAAAATTCAATTTATTTTCGACACTAATGACTTTTCAATTGGAAGTATAAAATTATAATTCAGTTATTTATTTGGTCGAAATTTTAATTTTATTTTAGAGAAATTTGCATTTTACCAAAGTAATATTGCAATTTTTGTTTACTATGTATATGAAAAGGTTCGCAAAATCATTTCAAATAAAATATTTGTCATAGTATAAGAGTTTTATTTAATATACATAGTTATAATGTATGGTAACATAATTAAGATATGAGCGACAAGTAAATCATGGTCGAGTGGTTGCGAATCATGGACAAACTTATGTAATTACTATGACAAGTATGTATATTAAAAATAAATGTTGGGCTTTCCTTACATGCAATTACATATTTCATAATTGGATGAATTCAGGTTATTTTTCTACATATTATCGTACATATCGTATATACATGGACATAGGTATTTCAAATTTTTATTAATTTTGCGCTAATTTGGTTCAAATTGAATTGTTTTGATTTTAATACCTAATAATAATATAAAGTCTAGTTTAATGATGATTGATGATAAAGAGAATATGTCGTTATTAAACAGGAAATATAATAATGGGAAAAAATATTAAACCTTGTGTAACACCTTTATATTATTATGTATTGTATAAGTATTATACCTACCTAAAATGATGGAATTTCCCCATATACAATAAAAAAAAACAAAAACAAACTTAAACAGTGGAAGGCTACAATGACAAAAATTCTACTTTTCAATAATTTTCATCTTTAATAATATTTTATTTAAATCATACACAATGAAACTATATTTTTGAAAAATAAAAAAAAAAAAATGTATATAAAAATAAAATGTGTTAAAAGGAAGTAAAATTATTATTAATAAATTGTGATAAAATACCAGCATTTTATTTCATGCATGAAAGTTCAAGTATATGACTACTTAGAACTATTATTGTTACTATTATGTATTAATTAAAGTCTTAAAACCTTCAAAAATTGTCAAATTGTACACTCGCTTCCTCATACAGCTCACTTAATGGGCTCAAGTTATCACCAGAGTGTTAATTGTTATAGAAAAAAAATAGAAACAAACAAACGACGAAAAAACAAAACGAAAATAAACAAAATATTATTTAATTGCAAATAATTGTTCTAATCATTATGTCAATTTCGGCTTTTATTTATAAGTTTATATACCTACAAGCTATAATTATGAACTTATAGGATAGGTGAGAGTAATATCTTTTTAAATATCGATGAACTTCTCGAAGAATTGTAAATTGTAAAAAATTGGAAATTAATTTGTCCACAATACAAGATAAAACTTATATTAGATTTATCTTTACTATCTCAAGAAAGTTAAAATAATTTTTATCGAACTCTGATATATATAATTTCCATAATCAAAAAATCTACTATAATGCTGATAATCCTTTATTATATTTACAAAATAATAATGATTTGTTCCACACTGTTCCTATTGTGGACATAATATGTAAACTTATTATTGATCTATAGTGTATTTCTTCTAATCTTATCGAATAACTGCAGTGTACCTATTATGGACATATGTAAACTTATTATTAATCTATAGTGTATTTCATCTAATCTTATCGAATAACTGCAGTGTACCTATTATGGACATATGTAAACTTATTATTGATCTATAGTGTATTTCATCTAATCTTATCGAATAACTGCAGTGTACCTATTATGGACATATGTAAACTTATTATTGATCTATAGCGTATTTCTTCTAATATTAACGAATAACAACAGTAGTGTTCCTATTATGGGCTTGGGCATATTTAAACTAATTTTCAAATGTTTACCTTTTTGAGATCCTAATCAGCTATGTGCACAAATCTTTGGCTTTGAGAAACCACTAAGTTAATTAAATTTTAATATAAATACCTAATATCGATTAAAATCAAACAACTTTAATGTATACCTACACATCTACATATTATAGAACATAATGTTTGTAAAATATACATAAAACTTATAAAATATTGAAATTTTTGTTCTAAATATTTTACGAGTATTTTTATTGTGCAATATAAACTTGATTGTAGGTTAGGTACACGGTGTACATGATATACGATATTAAACAGTTATCGTAAATTAATTAAAATAATACTTTCATTATAATTGAACGTGTTATGCTAATTATTTATTAATTTAATACACACAAATAGTTGACAGGTAGTATCTAGTTAGAAAGTTCTATCTTAGCAAAAACTTTTGATGGCAAAAAAAAAATTATTATCAGAAAAAAATAAGACATGGGTATGAGTAGCTAACTTTTCTTAGACAATTTAAACCATAAAAAGCTTTGTCCATTGAAACATATGATTGGCCAATACAAAAATAGTTTTTTGCTTATTTATAAGATCGTATGATTCCAAGCGATAACAATCCATATGAAATAATAAATAATTTATTTAGAAAAATCTAACAATAACATCTAACAGCGTATATATGTACCTATATCTACCTATATTAATATATTTAATTGATAATAATTAAATTATTGATTAATTAATAATAAGATCAACTACTTGTTGAGTAGCTAGAAGTAATGAGAATGTGTATTGATATATATAATTAATGATGTCGATTCGTTTTCAACATATACTCGTAAGCATATAAATATGTAATAATATAATAAAAACTAAACGCCAGAATGTATACGTCTAAAAAGCTCCGTATTTTAATTAATTTTAATACATTATGAACGAATGAGAAAGCTTTGAAAATTAAATGACGCCGTTTGTTAGAAGAAACACCAAAGTATAAAAATTATACCAAAAAGAAAATTTTGTCAGCACAACTTAAAGCTTATATCTTTACAGTCGTTTCACCTCTCTCTCTCTCTCTTTGAATTATCTATACTAAAATAAAGAATTTTTCGTGTTTTTGCTCACAAAAAAAAGAAATTTCGATATGAATATACGAACAGTTTTTGTTTTATTATGTTGCATGATATAATAGGGCAGCGGTTCTCAAACTTTTTTCGCCGCGGCACTCTTGTCAGGCTAAAAAAAATTCGCGGCACAGCTGCCCTTAAAGCGGTTTAACACTTAGAAAAAAAAGAAAAAACAGTTCAAATTGATTACTCAGTTATCTTTAATGCGATGAATGAAATTGTTTGGATGCATTTTTCATTATTTTCTTTATGTTTATGGAAAAATGTTAATTTTACCCTTAAATCACTTGACCCAGAAAGTTTGTTCCTGTATCTGTTTTTATGTGTGCAACAATTCGTAAAAAAACAACAACAATTCGTAAAAAAAAAACATTTCAGAACTAGCACAAAATAACTAGCCAGTGAACACAACTTAAATTTTAGTTTTTAAGTGTCTTCATGCCTTCTGTAATAATTTGACAATTTTTAGTTTTTCTTGATTATTGCCGTGGCACCCCTAGCATACGCCAGCGGCACCCCAGGGTGTAGCTTCACCCAGTTTGAGAACCGCTATAGGATTCCCCTTATAAAAAATTATGTTTTTAAAGTTTTCTCAGCCAAAATAATAGGCTTTTTTTTTGACTGAATATACTTTTGAGTCTTTTATCGTAATGATGAACCAATTTTCTACTATATAATGAAATTTTCCTATATAATGAAATTTTCCTATTCTAAACGCATCGACTTTTTTTATTTACCTACACGATAGATAACTGTGGAGTACATAAGATTTTCAGCAAGTATTATAGGAAAAGTCGTAAAGTTAGTTGAGGAAAAGAGAATAAATTGGGTTCAAAAATGTTATTGTAAAAAAAACGGTCATTTCACCGCTCTGGTACGTTTAGTGTTAAGAAGGTTTTTTTTTCTTCATCGGTGCGTTTAATCACAATGGATTAAAGTGTGTTTACAAGAATGTCACAAAATTGGAAAGTTTATCCCTTTTTTAATAAAATCGAGTCCAATATGCACGTTGCGTTTACATAAGTACCATAAATACGACGTGAAGAAATCATAAAATTACATATTTAATTTAATTTTGTATTTTAATTAGTAACTTGAAATACCAATCATAATCATAGAGCTAAACATCTTAATCGATCACATGCTTTCGAATTTACACAAGAAATTGTTATTAACTATTGGACTGCACTAAATACTCGTAGTTTAAGCAATTAATGATCGAAAAAATGTTTATAAATGACTTACATTCATATACATAAGTATGTTTACACTACAACTTGATTTAGAATAATTAATGCAGTTTTTTTTATCGTCAAACCGGACTTAAAATAAGGTTAAGTAACCGAAGCTTAAATTTTAAGTTTAAAATTAATTAATTTATGTCCATAAATTAGAATATATTTAAAAGGTTGTTCATACCTTTTTGGTCTTCGGAACAATATAAATATGATATGATAAAATGATTAAAGATGCGTTGAATAATTTTAATTAATGGATGGAAACAAATGCCAGAATAGAATTTTTATGTTCTTATATATAACCAATAAGGAGCTATTCCTTAATTATATTCTATACAGAAATATATAAAAAATGTTCCTACAAAATTGTAATTAATGGAATGACATAAAAGCTTAAATCTATGTATATAAAGTTCTTCATTTGATTAAATATGCATTGATACTTCCACTTTTATGTTTTATCTGTGTGTAGGTAGAGACGAAAACGATTTATTTTGAATATATATACATACACAAATATATAATTTTAATCGAAACGTTTAAATCAAAGATGTTCTTAAACTGGGCGAATAAAAATGCCGTATTTGGCCAGACATCATGGCGTTCGACATAAACAATTTTTGCATAAATCCGGTTCTTTTTACGATTTTGTAAGTAAATAAATACTACTTAAAGATATTCTATTTGCGCTTGTTTAATATAGGAATATAAGGTAATATTTCACGTGCACACAGGCTTGACTAAGCAACAAAATTTACCGCTACGCATAAAGAACCAAGTAAAAGCTCGGTTCAAACTTGTAGACGAAAGGAAAATATTTCTTTTTTGTAGGTATTTCAGTTTAAAAGAAGAGAACAACATTTTTTTGAAAGTGTTCACTCCCTTATTTATTAACATGCGATAACTCAAAACCAGGCTGAGCTAGAGACGACTTGAAGTTTTGATTTGGGACATTAAAAACATTTTTACAATTTTCTTGTTTTTTCCGGCCTAAGGAAGAGTTAGGGAGTTGAAATTAGAAATTAGTATGAATGTAGAATATGGTCATTGCATTATTACATAACTACAAAAAAACAAAATGTATGTTTCTTATTATTTGAGTAGGTGTTCCTGTTTCCCACAATTTGGCTATCAACGAAATTCAAAGAATTTTACTGAATGTCAGAAAAATTTGATTTTGTTCATTTATTTTTGCCTAACTTCATATTTGAGACGTGTTTTCTTCTTTTCTTTTTTGTTCCCCTGTAAAAGTTTAGTTACGTAGGTACTAATACAATGACACACTAATACAAAAGAATAAAGCTTATTAAGATATCATCATCATCTAAACTAAACAAATAATTTTTTCTTGTTAAAATCTTTAATACGTACTCACATATTAACCAAAATGACAACCGTATAAACAGCGGATCCATTATTCGACCACTGAACTTTTTAAACGTCACGTATTCAAATTTTTCACATTATTTAATGCTCCATCGCTAATTATATCCCTTTTCAAAAGTAAATAATTTTCTTCAGTCTTGTACTGTACAGTCTTACCGCATAGCTGCAAAAAAAAAATTAACAAATTACATCTGAGCAATAAATGATATTGATGCCGAATCGATTAACCATTTAGTATTTTGCAATGTACCAACATTTTTGAAAAAAAAAAAAAAAAAATGTATTACCAACCAAAATGTTAACTTTTTTTTTCAAGAATTTTTTGCTCATTTATTAAATGTGACTGATTGGACAAGCACAATCCGCTAACAAATGGAATAGACTTTTTCTTCACTCAGATTCACTGCACCATGCCACACATTCAACCAGTTTCTTTGATAATGACCCAGAAAAATTGACAGAGAAGAAGAAAAAAAAAAAATAAAAAACTTATTGGTTATAGCCGAATGTTTGAAAATTATATGCAAAAGATACGCGCATACATTATGGTCACAGGGCATTATAAATAATTACGTTTTATTGTGCGCTGCGCGTTAATCCATACAGCAGATATATGTATAGGTGATACCAATAAGACCTTGCCAATATTTTATGTACTTAAGTCAAGCGCGTGTAAATTATTATTTGTGAGCATACACACGCTATATGGTTAGATGGGTTTTTGTGGATATTAATGATTAAAATTTCGTATATAGAGATAGAGAGGCTGATCATCAGAATTATAGACAGCGTAATTACTTATTCTAAGTTTGCAATAATGTTTAGTCCATTGAACTTAATATACCTTTTGGTAAATTTCTTATTCTGGTTTGAAATATTTCTCTTTTTTTTTAAATTTGCTACTTAGAAAAAACTCAATAAAAAATTATTCGTGACTGTCCAAGTCCATCAAGAATATTTGTCTATAAGAATTAAGAATTTAGAATTTAAAGATAATTTTTATATTTCATAGGTGCAATCATCATCAGTCATCTGTAAGATGACATAATAATAGAGCAGAGCCTTAAAGATGCTTTTATTAATAAAGAAAGAAGTACAGTGATGTACATAAGTCAGTCAAAAAATGTCATGTCATTTATTGTATAGTAAAACGAAATTTAAACTTATAGACGTGTATAGGATATAGGTATCAGGTTCTGGTTTTCCCGTACCAATACGAAATATTACCATAGTTGGACACACCTAATGATAAACATCACAAGCGAAAAAAAATAGTACCCAGTAGTGGCTGCTGGAAAATAAATATATGTAGATAAAAACAACACTCAATAAAAATAAACGACCTCAGTAACAATAAGTTTAATCGGGTCGGGTAGTTCGGATTCCACTTCAATACCGTTACGATAAAGGTTTTTTATTTGTGTCCGTTTAGAGTTAGAGTTCGGTGTTTTGGGATTTTTTCGGAATACATAACTAGACTTAAGATAGATATAATGAAATGGATTGAATAATTATACTGACAAGCAGTATTGGCATATTTTTCAACCCTTTTCATTAAAATTGCCACAATTGACATTATTATTCGATAAAAACTTCAAAATAACCGAAAAACTAAAAATCTAATTTACAATGACGGACATTAACAATAATTTAAATTTAAAGAAAAAAAAACGCGGGAATTTAAGCGTCTAACATGAAAACATAAGATGTGTACTTAAAGATAAACAAACATAAACAAATTGGGTAATTGCTATATTTTGAAGACTATGCCAAATTTCCGCTTAAACGCATTTTTGTCGTCTAGCCTTGAATAGAATTTTTGTATGATACAAAAGTGTTAACCGTGAACCTATATTTGATTTTCCCAGCAGTATATTATTGTCTACATTGTCTAATAAGAATTTGTCAAAATTCACACACCGACCCATCGGCAAATATTAAAAAAAAAAAAACAACAGAAAAACAAAAAAAACTTAATGTAACAAAATTAAATAACAAATCGACAAAGAGATAAAATAACAGAAATTCTTCGATGAAATTGTCGAGATAGCAAGGACAACTGGTCTGACAGAAAAATTTCGTAAGGTTCGAAACTATAGGTTGGAATAAAATTCGCATTGGTACCGTAAAAAAAAAACATTAAATCATTTGGCTTCGTACCTAAAAGTATGGACCACTTCAGTTCAATTCAATCATTTGTGCAGTGCAGAAGTAAATTAACAATTACCTATAGGTATTAGACAGTTAGTAATTTAAATAATACAACAACAACAAAATTAATCACATTAATCAGGTGTTTGAACGTACATTTTTTAAATTACAAGTTGCATGTGTAGAGGTATGTGCCGTGGATTAATTTTATAATTGCAATGGTTAGTGGTAAAATGATACAATCTCTTCTGGCGGAATAAACAATGATTTTCTTAATTGCATAATCAAAACAATTATATAGAGACATAGACATAGAGACTATATATAGGTAAGATAACTTTTTTTCATTATAATTTATACAATAAAATTACAAAATTAAATTAACCAAATATATGATAGGTACATACATATGCACGTACCTTCCGCTCTTTTTTTTGTGTGTGTGTCTCTATATTCTAAAGAGGAAACATTTTTAATTGGAAATTATATTGCAAATATTTACTTTTTAATAGTTTTAAATATTTAATAAAACATTTTCAATAGATATTAATTTGCAATGGCGATTTGTTGCTACATATAATTATAGATACCTACTGTTTAAGAAATAAAAATTTGGCAAATATTGCATACAATATTTATTTCTATCTATCTATCTATCCATGATTTCAACCGTGAATTATTTTGTTATTAAACGTGTTGCATTAAATATTGCCATCGGCAAATATAAAATAAAAAAAGGCAATTTAAATTGTTGAAGTTTCGCCACATAACCCAAAAAAAAAAAAAATTAAAAAATTTTCAAAAGGCAATTTTTCTTATCTAAAGTTCTGCGGTCCAGTTCCAAAATTTAATTTTAATTTAAAGTTCCAAATTTAATATGGCAGAACTGACACTGACGCTGACTTCTGGTGATATTTTTTTCAAACAAGATCACATTATTAATAAGGAAGTAGGCGAAAGGGTGGTGACTCTGAGCGCGAAAGATTCCTTTTAAAAAAAGAGATACAATTTTATTTGTGGTGATTAAATATGTAAGTATTTATAAACCCATTAATGCCTAAAACCAATTTCCACAGCATGGATGCAAAAGGGCATAAAAAATACAACAACATCAAAATTTAATTTAAACTTTATAAATGAGACTATTTTGCATTGCACTTAATTGTTTGATAAGTCATTTGAGTGAATATTGTACAAGAATCCAAATTAGCTCGATATTTCAAAATTATAACAATTTAAGTATCCGTCCTCAAACGGGGACAGCCGATGTTAATGGGTTAATAAGGTCGGAATTTGTTGGCCAATAACTAATTTCCAAAATATTGAAAATTATAGCTTTGGTGATCGAATACCTTGGCAGATGTAGTAGCCTTTTACAAAAGTCACCCGTTAAAAATATTCTTCGGTGAGAACTTGGACGATTTTCGATCATTTCTATAAATGATCATTTAATCCTAGAACTGTATCGGGCCAACAATAATTTATTAGGCCATCAATAGGCCGTTTGACGTTTCACGAGGGTATGTATATGCTATCAACAAAAAACTCAAAAAACTTCTATTTACGTCGGTTCGTTGAAAAGGATTTCTCTTTCTTCTCTTTTCTTTTCTAGCGTAAACTGATCATAATCTTTTGCTAGCACTTTGGCGATTTTATTCCAGTACTACTCTTCATATACATACAATACGTCATCCCTAAATTTTCAAAACGTATATTTACTTTCAGTTTCAGTACTCAATCCAGTCTAAAATTGATTTTTTTTTTCAAAATCAAAATCAAAATAAAATTTTTCAAAAATACTAAACGTAGCTAAAAGTTGAAATAAATATTTTTTTTAAATATCAATCACTTTATAAGATCAACTCATTAGATATGTAAAAATGTTAAAATTCTCCACAGATTTTTATAAATTAGGTATAAATCGAAGGTCAATATTATTTTTTTTTAATACCAACACCATTCAAATTTATCAATAAATATTATTTTGAATTTCATGACGTGATCATGATCGTATGAACGTTGAAGGCTGTAAATTGATACGCATGCTTACAAAATACAAACATACTTGTTGAAAAATTAAAAAAAAAAAATAATAATTTATAGAGTAGAGTTAAACAAAATTTAGCCCAATTAACAAATTTATATTTTCACAATTCATTAAATATTAACAACACTTAGGTATGTATATATAAATATAACTACACTAATTAGATATTTGTATGTAATTTCATTTTCTATAGTGTTACTTAGTAGTATAGTTATAGAAGATAGTGTCGACAACCTTTCATTCATTGGAAATACCCTCGATCATCATATGATCATGATCATACTATGGGATTATAACGTTCTTTCCAGACCAGTTTTTTTTTACACACAAAACTATACAAAAGCAACTGAATTTAGCATCGATTTGAATAACAAAAACAGCAGGAATAGGAATTATATATATTGATTCATACTATCAAAATCATAAAAAGAAACAGATTCCATTTATGACATTATCTTATAGAAAATCAATATTTATTATTTACTTAATAATTTAATAAGATTTAAAAATGAAGAGATAAAAATGTTATATTTGATGGCTATTGCCATGGACTACCAAACAATTAATATCAAAACAAATTCGGACATACATGCATAGCATAAGAATTGATTCAATAAACGTAGCTTTGTAGATATTGATATTGATCAAAATAATAGAGTTTTATTGATGTATCTATTTTTATAGTCCTCTATCACTATCATTGATCTAAAATGTAAAGGTTATTAGAATTCAAAAAGGAATATTTTTATTTATAGAATATTCAAAATTTAAGAATCTTAGATCTTAGTCAGTTAAATGCGATCATTATTTTAAATATATACTGTGCAAAGTTCAATGTCAACATAATTCGTAATTCGCTGTTTTATTTAAAGTTTGCGGAAAACTATCGTCGCTTATAGAGAACAGAAAGCGGAAATCATCCACACAATAGTCCTTCGAACTTGTGACATTTAAAAACAAAAAACCCGAATAGATAGATGTACACCGACTACAATCTAATAAACAAGTTAGTAAACGGGTAACGGAGACAAAATATCAGAATATTGATCATCATAAGTCTGCTCGCTGTTGGCAAGATATCTTTATTTTGGATAAGAATTTTGTGTGATCAATAAAAATGTTGATTTAATTTTATAATTATAGACAATTATTATTTTAATATGTTAAAAAGGGGTTTTGTTTTGATACGTTCAGACCAGAAATATAGAGTAATAAACTAAATTGTGTCTATGGGACACTACTACTGCTTAATACCAGAAGCTTGTCTAAGTTTTAGCAGTAACCAGTAAGAAATTAGCAATATAGGAGTTATTACTCAAAGAACAAAACAATTTAAATACTTAGTATAAAATTTCAACACATCGAAAAATATGTTTTATTTTTAATTAATAATCAAACAATATTATTATTATAATAAATTATAATAAACGCTTATTATTATAATAAATTATTATACATATTAAATTATGTTTAAACTAAACTTTCATTTTTTTTTTTTTAAATATAAATAAATTTCATTACTACATAAATTGCTTGGCTTATTATTGTTGATTTCTAGCACCAAATCCATTAAAGATTGAGCATTTCATAACTTCTCTAGTAAATTAATTCAAGTCTATGGTGCATTATACTTGTTTTGGCTTGTAAAGGGGAAATGCACTTTAAGAGCTGCATCAAGAACTTTCATGGCATCAAGGTCGTTCATATACTATACATACTTAAAGCATATATACCTGTTTTAATGTTTTAGCGTTCATAAATGGTAAATAATTGAATGTAAAAAAAAAACAAGTAGAAATAATGCTATTAATTATCGAAAGCTATAATAATCTACCAGCATCTTAATAACTGAACATACCTACATACAACATACAACATAAAAAAAATGTTATTATGTATTCTGGAATGGAATGGCATGGAACAGAATGTGCAGCGTGCAGATTTAATATTTTATTATGGTGATAGGGAAAATTTCTTAATAACCTATTGATGCTTATGTATAAATTTAAATATCGATGGCCTAACCACCATTTTAAGTAGTGCCAACCTCAAATCAACATGAATTTTGTTATTTCTTAAAGCAAAAAATAGTTTTGATACCCATTTTTATTTATTGGGGATATTAAGTAAAGCTACATTAACACTAGGTAAATATTTGCCATCAAACACGGAAAATATTTGCACTCGTAGTGTGAACGGGAAATAATTTTCGGCCAATATATTTGCCACTATTTCCCAAAACAGTTTTTGAGCTAATATTTTCCTAGTGTGAACATAGTATAAAATAATTTTTTTTTATTAAGCAAACTGGTCGCAATCACTAGCAGCTCATGAGAATTATTGATCCTATCATCATGGAACTATTAAAAAAAACGTTCAAGATGTTCGGTGAACAAACAATTTTTTTTTTCATTTTCTTTCATAATTGATAATAAGATCAATAATTTTCACGAGTCGCCACTGGGTTCCATTGCCAAAAATATAGTAAAATTTCGCAATATCCATCGTTTGGAAAATATCAAAAGTTTAGAAAAACTAGTATACCTACTATCTATTATGGGTATACCGTATACAGAATTTAGTAGCTAAGTCAGTCTAAGAAATAAAATTATAATTTGAATTAATAAAATTTAAAAAATTTCAGGTTAGTTTGGTTACGGATTTAACTACTTTGATGCATTACACTTACAGTGCTTATTTATTGTTAAAATTTTGGCATTTTAATATTTATATACGGATATACTCCATCCGTTACATGTTAGCAAAATTCGTGTCTTAAAAACAACCTTAAAAAGAAAATAAAATAAATTCATAAAACTGTCAATTTTGTGTATCTATAATCAACGACAATTTTAACCGTGAACAAAGATATTTGAGTATGTCAATGACCAGACACAATATTTTATTACGCAATATACTCCTTCTATAGATATCTCATCTGTTACAGTAATTTATTTTGCACATTTAGAAATACCAAATTTGAATATTATAATGCATAGATAATAATCATTGCAATTTATTACAAATTTATGACAAATTTAAAGAAATTTATATGAGGTGAAAGACGGCCATTTGCATGAATACTTTTTAAAATGTTGATTTGTTATGGGGGAGTTACCAAAAAAGGAAAAAGAATTTTTAAAAGTAAATAACCTAAACAAAAAACTGCATTCAGCCTTGCTCTTTCTAACTATTTATTATAGCATTCTTCTCATATACCAATATCATCCTTTGTTTATCCGCTTTTTCTTAAAAATTCTTTAACAATCTCACCTAAATATACTTCACACTCCATTTAATCTAGAATTTGTAGAAAATTCTGTGTTTTATGCTATCAAATCGAATTTAAGTCGATTTTTTAAGCCTGTAAATACTAACATTTCTCATAAATCTCTCACCAAAAAGGACTAGAGATGATCCTCAAATATTTATAAACTTCCATTCTCGTTTATTGATAGAGTATCCTTGATGTTTCTCAACGTTTGTACCCAAGAGAGTTGCGAATTTATATTTTGGAGAATTTGAAAATAAAGGACTAAACTAAAACTTTTCGATTGCTATCGCTTTACTGTAGAAGTGTAAAGACCCCAGGGACGTCGTCATATAATTAAATAATTTTTACATGTTTGCCACTCCCCTAGAAAATTGTAAGTCCCTTATTGAGACAATGGCAACACCATAATATATTTATCATTCCGTCAGATTTTATACAATTTACAAATCAACAATTAATCTTCCTTTTGACCTAATGATTAGTATACCATAAAATGACTCGACAAAATACATACAAATTTGATTGTCTATAATAACGGAAATATTAGGTCATCATATCTCTGAAAAGTCAATAATAGTCTTTGATGACGGCTTTAACTTGTAATTGTATGTCCACGTGGTTTTTTGTTTTCATTCTTCATTTTAAAAGATATCGTCTCAATTTCAAAGAATTAAATAATCGCTAGGTTTGACTATGATTAAGATTTCACACCTTTTTGAATATAATTTCCACAACATCATCAATTTAATCAATATATATACCTTAAGAGTTGTTAACACTGTGCATCTACCATATTATTTATTATTGGTTAATGTAAAAAAAAAAATAAAATAAAAAATTGTTACGTAATTTTTATACTGGCTATTGATCGAAATTTATCAAGAAAAAATTAAGTCAATGCAAGACATCAGTTATATATAGGTACATATGTCTTTTAGGTGGTGGTCTAAGTAGGTCATGGCTACTAAAGATTATGACACAGAATGTATGTATATTTTTGCGGATGGTATTTGGTCCACGTTAAAATTATATGCGAGTTATTTTACTGGTTAAAATTTATATATACATATGTAATAATGGTCATGACTTTATGGTGAGTGTCAGGTGCACATGCGCAACATACCATCATCGGTTATTTGGCATTTGGACATTAATATAAGAAGTGCGTGCAACTTAATTGTGTATTTATAATCAAGAAGAAAAGTAAATTATGTTGTGGCATGAATATTTATTGTCTGCGTTAATGTACATTATGTATGTAGGTACCTAGTTACCTAATATAAAGAAATTAAGCGCAGTGATCACATTAACCTTGAACTTTTAATATTTATAAAAACGAAATTTTTTCAATTAACTCTCAGTATTAAATAGATTGCAAATCGTAACAGTTCACTGTTTCTTTATTTCTATATGCGCCAAAGGTAATAACCTTGGCTTGGTCAAAATTGATTCTAAATTTTTGAGACTTTCTTTTTGCCTAATTAATTCTATAGATGTACCTACCTAGAGTGAATATATACATAAATATAGGTACCTTAACTATTTTTTTTTAAATTTCGATTTTTTTTATCAACTTGAGAAAAATTCAATTAAATTTTGATTTTGCTATAAATTTACACTTGTTTCTAACACATGAGTTTTAAAACGATCATTCAAACTTAATCTTGCAGTAAGTCGATCATCGGCAGAAGTTGTGTAAGTAAAACACAGAAATGACTTGAAATGTTTTATAAATTTGATAATTAAATAAAAATAAAACTTCAACTAATATAATCCCAACCCACCTTTTTATAGGAGTTTTGTTTGTCCAGCCATTGATTAAGAGAAATGACCTCAATGTTAATAAAGGAGTTAAAATTGTATAGTTGATAATGAAGATAATACAGCTATATTACGAAAATCAAACTTTGAACTGGGAATTTTTATTATTTGAATCATAAATTTTCATAAAAACAAATGCAACTATGTATTGTATCTCATTAAATAGC
Source organism: Platyura marginata (assembly GCA_026745375.1). Lineage (NCBI taxonomy): Eukaryota > Metazoa > Arthropoda > Insecta > Diptera > Keroplatidae > Platyura > Platyura marginata. The sequence goes on along the minus strand of JANSTT010017105.1, from coordinate 39,408 downwards.
AATCAATCAAAGAAATATGTACATACATAGGCATTAATTAAGTAATTACAGATTTGTATTCCGGTAGTATTCTTTTTTACCTATTATACTGAAAAATTCCTTTACTAATTTAAGTATACCCACAAGAAAATTAAATACACCTTCATTAAGTATATAATATGTATGCACCTACCTACCTTTCTACCTATTTACCTACAGGTTTTTCATTTAACCCACGTAGTCAATAAACATTTTCTATATTCATTAGAGGCGGGTATTATACCTACATATGTACGAGTATGTCCATTTTAAAAATACTCTATTTACACTCTTTATAATCCAATCAATATTTATAATTATTCCTTTTATTGAATCATTAAGAATACCTGGTTGTTCTATTTTTTTTTTTCTTATTACCTACTAGAATTATAAAAAAAAATGTCTGCCAATAAATGTGAATTTAATCAATATCCGCATTTTTGCATTTATCTACGTCACACACATACAGGGTAGACCAATGAAAATGAAAGGATGTATAAAAGACGTAAAATTTTGGAAAACTAAAAGATTTTTTTATTATAAAATACAAATTGAATGGAATTTTTGTTAGCTAGTTGTAGAACACAATGCCTCACATTAACCCGTCTTCGTTGACTCACCCTGTATTTATGTTGTTCTATTTATTAATTATATAATTAATATACAATCATATTAAAATCGAAACTCATTTATGCAGATGGTTAATTCTCTTTGTTTTATTTTTTAAGTATTGGTAGATCCTTTATTTATTTGATTGAGCACATTTTTACTCCTTATTAATAATTAATAAATAGAACAATTATAAGGATAAAACGTTTTCCGGAATAAAGTCTGATTTTGCTAGTAGCTGTTATACATATATGTATACTATTACTAAGTATGCATTTAAATCTAAATCTAAACAGTGATTACATATAAAAACATAAATCTAAATATTATTGATGGACATTTAAAATTTTTTTTTTTTTTTTGGCAGATATGCGATATCAGGTTTTTGATAAAACTTCCGTTAGACATTTAGACATTTTTATTTAATTTTTTTACGAATAACAAAAAAACCCAAATATAGAAAAAAATTCTAAGTCGCCTCCTGTTGCAATATGAGTTTTTATTGAAACAGGTTCAGTAACTAAATTGAATTATCGTTTCATTGATGTCATAAACATCAATGACATTATATTATATTATGGATTTTTTTTTCTTCTCTTTTTTAAACATCTGTGTGATGATCATTAACAAATCTATTGGATGATCTTGATTTGGCAAAATATAAAATTTGTTGCAGAGAAGAACATTTTCAGGGTTGACGAGAAACTTCTTTATAGCTGAGTGGGTAAAAACTAAATTTTGCTAATTCTAAATAATTTATCGCTCTCAAATATACCTCGACATACAATTTATCAATTGAAATACATTTCCAGTTACCATAATTTCGGCTCAGATTCGCCAAATGGAGTAAATACAACGATGGAGAAAGTGGTGAAAATCGTTTTAAATTTTCTACAAAATGTCAAAGTAAAGGTTCTGATCTGATTTTGTTTATATTTTTGATTTATAAAAAAATAGCACTAATTACATAGGCACAGTAGGGATTCTGCGTAGATGGTCGCTCTTAAAAATTGTCCGAAAGGATTTCTTCTATGTTGATTAATAAATATTTGTTGGGCATGACGGTTTAATTGACCATTGGCGGTGAAGTCATATATATAATATTACATTTTACTTTTACGTACTTTACATATGTAGGCACAGTAGTACAATTATTTAAAATGTGTCTAACTAGAAAACAACAATTTAATCAATTAAAACGTTTCAATTAGGTGTGATTATAATCTTTTTAATTGAAAATTACACAATTCTAAGTAATTTGTATGTTGATGATATGTTTACATTTTATCGTAATTATAACTTATTATAATTATTATATTTATTAAAATTAAAATTATATTTGTATTATAGTAGCATGTAAACAAATCAAAACACAACCTACGTACTAGAAAATAAAATAACATTAATGTTTAAAAAACATCAGTTTATAAATAAATAATACTTGGCACAAAAATGATGTACAATATATGTAGATATTAAGTGAACATTATCTAATGTAAGTAATGCATTTATGTATGTATGTATGTTATGTACATATGTAATTTGCTACAATTGAGGTAATTGCACAATAATTCTATATTCGATTAACTAGACGAATCTTTATACCAATATTAATGACAAAAATTGCAGCTATTAATGTATTTTTTTAAAAAAATTAAAAATTCTCCATTTTGACAGACCAATATGAAAACAAAATGGAGTATACTATTATTGCCTACCAAATTATTGAGTATATATTTATAGGAATAAATGTTTTTATTAATTTTAATTCACCGCTGAACTATTATACACCTTTTTTTTTTACGTTAAATTTAAATAATTATAATCATAAAAATAATTTAACTATCACCGTTGACTATTTAACTGTTTTTCTTAATAATTTTTAATTTAAATCTTATTAAACTAAGACTGTAATTTAATAAAGAAATTATTCTTTGATTTATACTCAATATTATCTATCTATTTACATAAAGCATAGTAATTAAATTATTATGAATAAAAAGTTCTATTACTCATGATTATTCAATTGTTCAATCAACAACACAGATTAAACTTTACATCAGCTAAGTTATACTCGTATTATTTAATAAACATAGGTATTATATAGTAGCAAAATAGTAAAAACAGTCATAAATAACTTAGTAGCATTATAGATTAAAATTAAATTAAGAAGAATGAAAATACAAGTGCTATAAATCTTTATGTAGGTGAATATTATAATTTTCTTCTTGAAAGTTCAGTTGTATTGATCTCACATTGCAAAGGTAGGTACTTAGCGATAAAGTAAAATAGTTTTATGAAAAAATAGTTAGATTTAACTTAAAAAAACTTAAAAAATATTCATTCAGTTGAACAGGTTTTGCATAATCTGGCGGCACTGAAATGTAGAAAATGGTCCAGAAATTTAAATGACGGTTGGGACATCAATTTATTAAAACAAAAAAAACTTTTCACTCAAATCATCAGTTTCTGTTCCATCTAATTCCTTTTCATAAAAGTACAGTTGTACGAACTTTTCATATGCACACTTTTGCAGTAGGAACTAGGCCTAATGCTGTATTAAGGAATAATGATAGCCCGTAGATCTCATCAGCTTCGGGGTCAGAATATTCTTCGTTTTAAGATTTTGTGCCAGATGTTGTGGATTTTTTAATAAAATGTTGGTCCTTCGAGCCGGATGTACCACTCAACTTATTTAATATTAATATTAAAGGCTAGTGTATTAATTTATAATAGTGTAATATGCGTAAGCACTAACAATTATTTAGTTAGATAGGAAACTAACATGGCTCTCATCTAAATCAAAATGAATCCGAAAAGAACAAAGCAGTCAATATATAAGAAGATCATATGTTAATTAACTATTTATATAAGCATAAAAAATTGTGTTATGGGCAGTTTGCTATACCTATAAGTACGTAGTAGGTACATTGTAAAATTACCTCTGCAAACTCATGACCTTGATTAATATGTAATATACACTAAATACACCATTTAATTTTTCAGTTTCCTATATTTATTAACAATTAAAGTTAAAAAAAAAAAACCAACCCATAATAAAGAAATGTCGAAGGTGATATTAATTAAAAAATACCTTTAACTATAACAAAAGCAACAAGATTAATAATTAAGCCTACATATAAACATGAAAATACATTTATAATATATTTTTTAAGCTTTAAGTTATTCACCAATATATTGCTTAACACAACGTATCTATGTATGTGTAAGCTAAAATCTGATTATTTTTTTTTTTTGTATATTTAAACATCTCGATCATCTTTTAAATTGCACTATCATTATGACATGCAGAAAATTGATTTAATTAAGAAGAACAAAAAATTGCTATAATTTTTTTTTTGTTGCTAAATTGCGCGGTGAATTACCCGGCCATGTACTAAACCAGTCTTATAAAAGAATAATTATTCCATCATCACCAATCACCAGAGAGGAGCAAGTGAACTTTATAAAAAAGACGTTTTCCCTTTACATTAAAATGTCTTTGGTTACTTATAAAATAAATTTCATTGTTTGTTTTTTTATTTTAATTTAATATTTAACGTAATAATAAAATCAGTTATGGATAACTTGAAAACAACATTCTTGAATTTCGTTTTTCCATTTTTAATGAGTGAATATTATTAATGTCGATTTTCTTTTTGCATTTCAGTTATTGCGCCTTGTTTAGCCGTTGTTGGGACGTCGTCTACTCCAATCTATTTATTGACGTAAATAAACAACTTCAAGGACAATCGAACATATTAACTGGGATGTATATAGTTAACATTATTTTACTTAAGTACAATAAAATTTACTCATGAAGTAATATCTAGCTTGCCGCGGTAAGAATAGATTGTCAGTTGATCGTTTACCTTTGTTTAGCACGGATTGGATGCTCAGAGTGTGGTGTTGATAAATTTACTAATAATGATTTTGTATCGCCGGTATAGTGACGGTTCGATATAAAATATTTTATTTGATCAACTAGATAGGGATAATTTATAAAAAGTAAAACAGTGACACAGGATGTTGGCACTTTTAATGTTTTATAGTGTTTTTATCATCATGAAATACAAGTCTGGATGATATTACTCGTAAATTATTATTGTTGTTATAAATTTTGTGATAATTAAATAATTAATTTTAAAAAAAAGGTGAAATAGTTTAGCTGAATTTAGAGGTTCAGTTAATTTTTGGTATTTTTTTTTTTTTGTGATTCAAAGTGCAAACAAACCGTCAAAATTGATAACTACACAGATTTCGCCATGGCATCTGGCTTTGTGAAGATAGCCATGGACGAGTTCTATTCACACAATCCAAATAATCTAACCGGACTAGTTCAACGTTATTGGACAATTGTTGAAGATGATATAGCAGGTAAATCATATTAGCAATAATGATTATATAATTATAGAAATTTTAAATTAATTTTAAATGAACATGGAATTATTGTAGAATTAATTATTATTATTATAGTCGAAGTTAAATTATTCTAATTTTTTTTATCTGTGAGAAATTACCACTTATTACTTATTGATTACTCTGATCGGTGTTAATAGATAGTTTTGCATTTGTAATGCGATCAATTATTTATATGGCAAATATTTTCTGTTTCATTAAAAAAAAATCGTCTTAACATCTAACACTTTGTGTACCTACAATATTTTGAGACTAATTTTATATTCAATTTTTACTTTTTTACTTTTTACTTTAAAAAAAAACCAACACCAATGTGAACGCTACCAAATTAAATTCCAGCTTTTTGTCACTTTCCTTCATTTTGTATCCATTTTTACTGATTTTTAAGAAAGAAACTTACAATTTTTAAAGTTCAATTTAAGATTTAAATTATATGTTCCAATTCTATAAATATTTCGGATAAGAATTGAAAAAACAATTTTAAAATTGTGAAATTATTTTTAAAAAAATCGCCATATTAAAATTTTTGAGTAGGTACTTAATATTTCTGCGTTCTTTAATTGATATTACATTTTGTTTCATTATGTGTCTTGTTAAAAATATTCTTATTAAAATATAAATATTAAATAAAAATCTTAAAATATGTAGTTAAAAATCCTATTAATATAAAGATAATATATCTACTAATTTATCAAAAAAATATTTCATCACCACCAAAATCTATCAATTTTATCTGACTACAATTATTACTTTAACCTAGTCCAAAACAATTAAGCTTTCTAGACGTATATACAAATAAACTTGATTTATATTTCCTTCATTTTTCATTCATTATGGAGCAAAAGGTTGTCTGTATTTTTTTTAAGAAACTATAACTGCAACACTTAAATTAAGCAACATCAACTTGATTTGTTAGCAGGTGATTTACATATGTTTATAATTTGCTTAAAAATATATTCAAAATTATTATTTCTATATATATGTATGAATGTATATATAGGCTTAATTTCTAAAATCGTTTTATATTTAAGTAGAGGTTCCTTCATGTACCTTCATAAAACTTGTTTTTTTTATCATATGTTGTCTAGTCATGGTCAATCAGTCTATAATAATCCTATATAAGATTAATGAAATAACTAGTTTCACAAAATAAGTCAACCCTTTTCAAAAATTTACTAAAATATCTGAACTTTTTGAATTCGTTCAATTTCTTTTAACATTTCTATCGTAGTCCATCAAACTGATAAATTGATCTAATTAGAGAACCATTACTTTAATACTGAAAAAGTCAAAATTAAATAACAAACAAGTCATTGGAAATATTTTCAATCGATTTCAACATAATTCTTCATTAAATGGAGCTTTCAAATATATAGACCAAAACAATTACTGTGGTCTACATATCGATTATTTCACAAAAAACCCTAACATCATTTTTTTTTAAAATGGCTTTTTTATGAAATCTGTTAATTTCGGATATTTTACACTATCTGGCAACACTATTTCACTAAATTTTACGAAAAATTACGTTCTCTTCAATGAAATGCTGAGTAAAAATCTCTTAACCTGAAAAATTTGAAGAAAAATGTGGGTTAGGTCCTTTTGTTAAATAAACCATCGATATTTAATTAGTGTCCTTATCCTTAAACTGTTGTAGGTTATACAGAGACTGTTAGTTTGAAGGATCTGACTTATCTAATGTCTATACATTGAAGTTTATACTCTCCTTTTCTCTAATATAAGAAAACTTTCTGAGATATTGATGGCCATTTTTTTTTTAAACTTTTGGTTAATTTTTAAATATTAAAATTTTTTTTTAAAAAAACACTAAAAAAAAATAAGGTTATCGAAATAGAACGGGACCGGCTTTTTTTAATTTAATAACGATCATTTAATTTACTTCCTTCTATTTCCAATTTCCATTTCAATATGTTGTTCAACTTTCGATTCAACTCGATTATTATTATGAATAAATAATCAATTAAATATTTATTAGATGCATGCATAACTCTCAGCATCTATCATTTAATATACAATATGTATTATCAAATGCCTGAAGTTATATAATACTCGATAATGTAGTCATCAGTATAATATGTATAAGAGCAGACTACCTCAATCTCGTCGCAAACCCATTTGATATTGAACTTGAACAAATTATAGTTTCTTAATGTTAATTATGAACAATAATTACGAACAACAACAAAAACTAGTTTATTTTAAAAATTCGTGTAGCTGCTAAAGAAATAGATTGAAAATACAGGAAAATAAAATTATACATAAATGTATAGTGACTGGTAATGTATGTAATGTAAATGATCATTTGCGGTATACAATCAGATGTTGTGTAATATTTGGATTTGGTATTACTGGTAAATTAACGATTTTTTATTTCTATATACGATCATTTATACTGATTTTTATCTATAAATTTTCTTGGACACATGCGATGAGTAGACCAAGTTCAATATACAAATTGGTAAATATTTTGCTCAAAGATGCGGTTCAAGGCTTGTATAAAAGACTATATAAAAGAAAGTGTAATGGCTTAGTAATAATTGCAATATGAATACATCATATTCGTCAGATTACTCTTGGTGGTTTTTTTTTTTTTTTTTGGCAGTAGTATTACATAATTTGGGTGTCCTTCAGAAGTTTGCTAAATAATTTTTTAACATTACAAGGTAATTGGAATTGGTTTTTATTTATATATATTGAACCAAACTACACCTTATGTATGTACGTACACCGTCATGGTATTGTTTACTTGTTTTACGTATCCAAAATTGATCAATTTTTTTTTTTAATTTTGGCAAAAAAAAATTAATAATTATACATTAATTAATAATTTGCTCATATATATCGTATTAATTTAAAAAACATTCTCATATATCCAACCGGATTTTGAGCGATTGAAGTTAATTTTTTTGTAATGAGATAATTGTGCAATAATTTATGTGTAGCCAATTATTGTGCAGTTTTTTGTTCTCATTTTTATACCCCCGTATATGGTTACGAAGCTGTCTAATATATATTAGTAACTATTACTTAATTCTTCGTATGTGCCACACCCTAATATTGCAACAAATAAAATCATTTTACACCAAGTGGTGTTTGTTATGAACATGTGACATTTGTTTGTCTATTTTCTGTAATCTCGATTTCGATTAAACTGTGTTAAAAGGCTTGATTCCATATTATTTTAAGAGCACCTACAATTAAGTTATAATATTTAATTGTAATTTCGTTTTTTTCGTTAATCATTTTCTTCAAAATTAACTCTGATCAAGATAAATTTATTCAACCATAGAGCTAAACTTTACAATACAGTTTTTCAAAAATCCTATCACCTTTTGAGAATTTTTCACGTTATCTTTAAACTTTTTTTTTTAATTAAAACCTTAATGATATTTTTGTAATTTTTTTTTTTTTGGAAAATTTCGGATATGTAGTAAGGAGCGTGCGTGACTTCCATATTAATGTTGAATTGACTCATAGAGACCTACACATCAGAGATTTTTCAAAAAAGAAAATTATAAAAATATCTGCCTTCCTTTTCAATATTGTTCCGGTATTGAATTTTTTGGTATTTATTCGACCGATCATCGATGGTACACCAATGTTGACAATAATAATACAAAACACCACAAACCTCGATAACCACCCCATAAAGGTCAGCAAAAATTAATTATTTTCTACACAAATATTTAAATTATTTGTAAGTCTATATTAAATATTAAGACGCAATTTTCATTCTAATTCATTAATCTCTGATGGCAATAATTTAATTTCAGATCCGCGTGCAAGAAAATATCCATTTATGGATAATCCATTGCCAACGCTTGGAATGATTTTAACATATTTAGCATGGATTTTGGTTATCGGTCCGATTTACATGAGAGACAAGAAACCAATGAATCTTAGAAATACGCTTATACTCTACAATGCTGGTCAGGTTCTATTGAGTGCCTATATGTTTTATGAGGTAATTGAATATTTTTTGTTTTTTTTTGTCAATGACTAAATGGAACAATAATTAATTTTTCTTTTTAAAGCATTTAATGGGAGGATGGTTAACCGGCTACAATTATAAATGTCAAGCTGTCGATTATAGTGATAATATTAGATCTAGAAGAGTAAGTAAATATTTAACAAATATGTGCCTACCTATATACATATATAGCCTTATAGTATATAAGTGGGGTTATTATTCACTCATATAATAAAATGTCATCTAGACACTACAGTTATATCAGAAAACTTAAGACTTTAAAACAAAAAACAAATATTTTAATATTTCCACGTTTATGTTTTTACAGCAAATGCAATAATTTTCCACCAAGAAACGTTTAATACCTAGCATTTTCGCTAAAGGGTTTTTTTTAAATATTTTTTGTTTAAATGTGAAAATTAAGTTTGTTCCATCTAAAATTATTTTTTATTTTATGTTTATTCACATTAAAATATCAACAACAACAAAATCCCTTAAAGGTCTGCAATATATAAAAAAAGTTAAAAATATTTTTCAAAAAAAGCTACCAGTCATAGTTTAGTAAATGAAATTCCAAAAAATCAACATCGAAAATCAATAAAGCAAAGACCTTAACCAAATAATCAACCAAAAGCTGAAAGATTTCCCAAAAATTCCAAAAATTTTGAGACCTTGATGCCACTCTTTTTAAGCACTATGGCGCTATAGTCAAAAAACAAATTATCGGCTTCTAATTTTAAATACTTATTCTGAATCTTTGACACGTCCAATTATACTTAAGTAGAAATGCCAATTTCAACTTCAAGATTTTACAAATTACCTATCAACATACATATATATGTAGGTATGTACATGTACATAACTATACATGTAGAAAGGACATTTTTAAAGAATCTGTATTGTTAAATTAATCAATTAGTTATTTGATTAATACATATATAAATATACATGACAAGAAGGTCATTAACTGACCATTTGTATATATATGTACATATATTCTCTGTGTTAAAAATATGGCAAGACCATTGCATAAAACATAACCGTGAACTTAATATTTTATGAACCGTTAATATGCACAAAACATACATTATTTATAGATACACTTTAAAACGCATTTAATTTAATTTGAAAATAAAAATTCTTAACTAAGAGTGAAACCAATTAAGCATGGCTGAATTCAATAAACATTTGTTGTTTCATCATTACCAATTATGATTTTACAAATATGACAATCAAATATAACGAAATAGTACAATTATAATTTTAAATATTTTAATTCATATCCGTTATATAATTCAATTATAGGGTGTCCATTTAGATTAAAAATCGGATAGACGATATAACTTTAATAACCAGTAAAAAAAAAGTATAGTCAGCAAATATAATATAAAATTAAATTAAAAAACCCAAGCAGTAATTTTAAGACCAAAGTTTAAAGAAAAACTTAAATTGCTCTCATGTTAGATGAACCATGCTTTAAATACGGTTTAAAAACGGTTTAAAAATGTTATAAAAACAGTACAACTATAAAATAATTTTATTTCTATGAATTAAAAATTTAAGTTAATTTTAAGTTTAAATATAAGTATGTATGTTCCCTGATTACATATAAACTATTTTTAAACCATAAATACACTTCTTTGCAAAGAAACGTTGTAAAAACCATAGCAGAACGTTTAAATAATCACTCTTTAAACATTTGAAAAAAAACTGTAGAAATACAGTTGAAGTTTGAAGTTGAAGTGGAAATTCTTCCTAAATACGGTTAATACGAGTACATATATCGGTATTTTTATTATAACCATAATTATATCCCTGTTATAATTACGTTTTTGCACGGTACTTGCAACTCTATTAAAAAAAAATAGTTTTTATAACGTAGCAAGAACAACTTAAGAAATCGTTTTAGTTTTTTGCTATTTTTAACTAGAATTGTACAACCGTTGCATTACCGATTTGTAACTACAAATTGCTACTTGGGAAATGTCTTAAAATTACACGACAGACACCATGGTAAATTTTATGTATCACACCGACACATATTAAGGAGCATTTTAAATGGAGGCTCAAAACCATAATATCCAATGGGTAGCTTTTCTTCCATATGCCTATAAAAATGAAAAAAATGTGTTTCGACACTAATTCAAATAATTTAAAAAAAGCCAAAACATAAACAAGTGACTTTTTTCAACAACAACAACAAAACCGATAATTAATAATTATGATGTTACATGCTATCAAGAAAAGAATTCTATAAATGTGTGTCAGCCTGCCATAATTATTCTATCATAATACGACATAAAATTGTTTGTGACTGCCTTTCGTGTTATATGTGAGTTGAGATATAAATAATTCGAACAATCAATGTTAAAAATTTAATTAAAAAATTAGTTAATTATGCTCACTTTGACGAATTGTGTAATTATACTCTTACATAAATTTAAATGTAATTATATAGTTTCTGAAAGTGTGCATTCTTTATGAAATTAATGAGCGTTATAGAAATTAAGAAAATTAATTCTTTTCTATAGCATTCATTCATGAAGTTCATTTTGTTTAAAAAAAAAAATCCTTGAGAAATGTCAATTCAAGTGTTCGTGTTGATTCGTTAATTTTACTGATGGTGTCGAAATCGTTTTTGTATTTTCATTTCATTATTGAAACATCAAAGAGAGGGTGCTATGAAAAATAACGACAAATCTCAAAATATACAAAAATATTTGGATAACTATTATTAAAAATCTATACTTACAAGAAGTTAATCGAATAAGACTGCAGAATGAAAATTAAAAAAATTATGAAAATAAATCCAACTGTAACAGTTTAGAAATGTTTGAGTCTCTCCAGAGGAGGTGTAGGGTCATTTAAAACAAACTAGTTACTAGTTTTTTATTTAGTAGTTACGTATGGTACAAATAATTGTATTTAAGTTATGAATAAACGAAAGACTTCAATAGCGAGAAACCCTCACGGTCAAATAAAAAATATCAAAATTAATCGTTCGATGATGATAAAGTCTATTGTTTCATGAATTCATGACGAAACCTTACAAATATAAATCGTTAGATAAATTGTCATGAAGAAGTGAACATAGATTAAACTCGACAATAAAATATTTTTCCTTTGTAATAAAATAAAATTCTTTCTTTTAAATTTCATTTCAGATGTTAAATTTATGCTATGTCTATTATTTATCGAAATTAACAGAATTTGCCGACACAATATTCTTCGTCCTAAGGAAAAAGAAATCACAAGTCACATGGCTACATTTGTACCATCATTCACTGACACCAATCGAAGCCTGGATATTAGTGAAATTTTTAGCGGGTAAGTTATTTATACATAAAAAGCTCTCTAGTAATTATACGTAATAAGAATTTTTTTCTCAGGAGGAAATGCCACCTTTCCAAACATTATAAATAATTTTGTTCATATTTGTATGTACTTTTACTATATGATGTCAGCAATGGGACCACAATACCAAAAATATTTATGGTGGAAAAAGTATATGACTGAACTTCAAATTGTAAGTATACAAATTTAAAAAAAAAATTAAAATTATCTTTAATCAGCTCGCTCATTAGCCATAATTCTACAATACTTTTATTTCATTAGGTATAAAATATTTGTACAAAATAGATTTCTCCATGTAGAGAGAAACGATGCATTATAACTGGGCGTCAAAGTTGTAATAAATAAATAAAAAACGATTGTTGTCACATAAATCCAATCTCTTCAACCAACTAATTCATTATGTACAAAACTACATCATTTAGTGTAGAGAAAATATTTATGTTTATGTACATTGCACAGATATTGTGCATATAATAAATAAATGAGGACAATGACCACTTCCACTTGCACTATCGTTGCAAACAAACAAACAAACGAAAGAAAAAGAAAAAAAACGTGTAAAGTTGTTTTGCACATATATTGCATAATATTTAATTCCTAATGCGCACTTTAAATTGTTGCTTTGATCCAAATAGTATCGGCGACTGCGCCATGGATAAATTAATGAAGTTGAATGTCTAGTACACTTGGTTGTGTAAAATTATATAACATTTGTTTACATTTAGATACTGGATAGTTCAAGCTCAACAGATCAGAATATTATGTGGTCGGGAAAGTTTTGAAACAAAAATTTCAGGTTTATCTACGTTATGTAGGTATCTTGGGCAACAATGTCTTTTAATAGATAGATCATCATCAATTGTAGAAGTATATATATACCTAGTATATATCTACCTACATGCATTTCATTAACTTTAACGTGATGTATGATTTAGTCGGTATTGTGAAAATTCACGACCTTTGGGTGTGTTTTTTTTTTTTTATAATATATGTACCTTAAACTGTATAATTTATGAATTTTACTTAATTCTAATTTATTATCTAAAGATATCGAATTGCTAATAAGTCGGTAGTATAAATTTAATTCTATTAGATAAAGAAATACAAATAATGATCACAAATAACTTAAAGAACAAGAAGAATATTGCTTTATTGAAGTAAGTATCGTAACAATTTTCTATATTTAAATTTACGTGAAAAAGGACCACTAAGTCCACTATAATGTCAAAATTATTTTTTTATTAAAGACCGATTATTTCTATAATCAAGATTAATTAGTATAGGGAAGGAATAATTGGCTACGCCTGTGAGTAATTATATTATCTACGACTTTGTCCTTATGTCTTTATGTATAACAAATAAATATTGAAAATCATTTTCAATGATTTTCCATTCATTTACTATGGATCAATGGAACGTATAAAAATGACTAAAATTTCGAACGAAAAAATTAAGTTTCAGTTGAGAAAATACGTCGAGCTAAATTCAAACATCTATCCATCGTTAGATTTGTAGATTCCTCAGCTTTAAATTGTGTAAAGTCTCGAGGCTACACACCAATCGGCCGATTTTTACTGACATGACACTTTTAAAGCTATTCTCCATATCGAAATGTCCCACCCTAACGGTCGCCAATATTTTTTTCTTTTCTGATATATAATCGATCTAACCTAACTGGGACAAAACAGTTGTCCGAATTAATGGTCCCGTAGTTTACTGAATTTTAATTTTTTAAGGATTCTTTATCGAAAATTGTAGAAATGTGTAACGAAAAATTAGGAAAATCTGAACAGAAATTTTTTTTTCCTAAACTCAATAAATTTTATCTTGAAATGAATATTATTAACGGTTTATGTTAATTTGTAGACATTCCCAATCATTTCCAGTGATTTTCCACATTATTTACTATCAAATGTCTGAAAATGACTTAAATTCCGATTAAAAAAATGGAAATTCATTTTGAAAAATTCATAATATATAATAAACGATAAGTTAGAACCAAACATCTATATATCAATGGATTCGTACATTTCACAGCTTTAATTTGTAAGAAAACTAGAAGTTAAATTTCAATCTTCTGATTTATAAAAAATCTTTAACTGACATGATGTTTTAAACCTATTTCTATGGAAATGTTCCACCCTAACGATTGCCGCTTAAATATTTTTTTCTGATAGATATTCAAAGCAGCTAGTTGCGAAAAAACAGTTTTCGAATAAATAGTCTTGGAGTAATAGAAGATATGAATTTTTCAAGGAATTTTGATTGAAGGAAAAATTGGGAATATCGGAAAAAAAAAAAAAAAAATTTTTTTCACAAATTCCATAAATTTGAAAACTTATTAACTGGAAAATAAGTTCACCCAAACAATGATATTTTTTAAGGAATTTTCATCGAAAATCAGGGAAAATCTGAAAAAGGCTGAAATTCTAATTTTTTTTAACGAAATGTTCGATATACAATACATTTACGATATTTTTCCGATCAGACGATTTGTATCCCACTTTTAAAAGTAGAAGATTATGTTGATTTACTAACGAAAATATTGAAATTATTACGCATCACATAAATTGGTCATTAAATTCGCACTTTTTATATTTATGTGTATCTGTATATGTAGTACTTGTAACGAATCTGTATAGTAACCACAAAAAATTTTTGTTTTGTTTTCTAAGATTGACTGATTTCACTGAACAGGTAATTGGAATAGTCATTCAAGGTTTTTCCAGTTTTGTATTATGATCGCAGTGCTATCAAATAATTGATCAAAACAAAACAATAACAAAAATGTCAAATGCATGCTATCTGTAACATTGGTCTGTATACCCTGCAGTACAACAGTAGGTGTCTACTTACCATATTTTGTATACATAGAAATTATACGGAATATTTTAATTGCGCCAGAGCAGATAATCAATCAAAAAATAGCTTTTACGGTTCTAAGTATGGTTTGAAAAAATTTTGATAGTACACGTACAGGGTGCATCCAGATACCACAAAATTAAGTTTTCGAACTGATAATTTCAATATTTGGTCAAAACAAAACTTGATTCTCCTTTAATATTTAAGGAAAGTCCGTTTTCAAGAGAGGCAACATCTGTCCACAAATATTTTTTTGTTTACCGAAACCCATACCAGCCAACGGAGGAACTGAAAAAATGTCCGCAGTAAACCATCGCCAAATCCCAATAGAGTATTCACCCCGCTATTTTGGCAGAAGAATAGTTGGTGCTGGGAAGCTCTCTATCCCACTCCTTTTTCACTATCAAATTGTCTTTTTCTTCGAAATTTTCTTAACACATTTGCTACCGCTGACGTAAATTTACCTGTTTTTTCCAATTCTAATTCCGCTAAATGCTGTTTCTAAACGCTGCAACGTTTGCATACAGCATACATTATGCATGTATTATCATGATTTCCTAGATAATGCTTAGTTAACGATAAAAATTTGCGCCAACCAGCTTCAGAATTTCTTCATTTTTACCGGCAATCAAAAAAATTTCCTGTGCCCCTAGCTAGAATAGATTATGGTCAATTTATAATTTCTATTGGGTCTTAAAACATAATAAATTTTGAAAACAACAATCTTAAATAACTAAAAGGAACTGTTCACATCGCACAACTAACTACCTATACGTATAAGACCTTGGTTATTAAAAGAAATATCACAATTTTATAATTGTCCATTATTCGCAATCACAAAAAAAAAAAAAAAAAAAAACTTTTGCATTAAATCGACTCTAAGAATGATAATTGTTGATCTGATTTAGCAATAAACAAATATTTAGCTCAATTTAAAATCAACATAAAAAATAATTTAGCTGACCTCAAGTATAGCATAAACCATAAAAGACCATTTAAATTTCCTACCGGTTTCTCCACATAATTTTGCCGTAATTCAACAATTTTGATTAAAGTAAATTACTGCATGTATCCACATACTTGTAGATAGTCAAAGTTAAATTAAACCTAAGTAGTGGTTACATACATTTATGGATAACCTACTTTTACCAACTAATCGGAAACTGCATCTGAAAATTCGTATAGTGGTAGCGCAATACATTTTCATGAGCAATAATAAATCACTTGATTTTTATTTATTTATTTTTGTTTTTTTTTTCAGGCTCAATTTATTTTATGCATCGGACACACAATCCGAGCATTATGTTCAGACTGTGCATTTCCAGCATTTGTGTCAGCGCTGCTATTACTAAATGCATCGATATTCTTTATACTTTTCATGAATTTCTACATCCAGGCGTACAAGCGGCAGCATTCTTGCGAAAAGAAAATTGACTGAGACAATTTATAATGAATTCCGTTTGGTTTATAATTAAATTTCATTGCCAGAAATTTATTTTATTTTTATAAAAAAACAAAATTGTTGTAAAAGACTTCTGTGTGCAATGTGCAAATTTGATTTTTTTTTTGTTTTTGATTTTTTTTTTTTTTTCAATAAGTCTTTATAGAGGGCCACGTTCAAGATTTAATTAGGTCTACTAAATTTTAATTTAAAAAAAAAAAATATTTCGATTGTTTTTTTTTTCAAATTTTGTATTAATACACCTACATAAACACATAGACTAATTAACCTAATTAAGTAAAAGAATCTTGACAACCCTTTAGTAATTTTGATAAAAAGTTCAAAAAAACAAATGTAAATAACCCCAATAATATGTCGTAAGTGTATATTTTAATATTTATTTATAATTTTTTTATCTAATTTTTTTTTTTTTTTAGCAAGTAACAAAAATATTTGTTTCCCCTAGTCTAATTTTAGGTTTTTTTTTTTGTGTTTCTTTTTCATACAATGAACAAACAATTTTTCAAATCATTAACCGAACGTTATTGATGAATTTCCATAAAATTTCGACAAATATTTTGACGAATTTTTGAACTAAATGCACGATTTTTTATTTTGTTAAAATTTCTCAACTTAATTTATTTAGATCAAAGGTTTTTCAAGGTTCAGATTCAGATTCACCCTAAAAGTATTTATTTTTTTTTTTCATCTCCCTGCTTTAGAAAAATTTTGGAGACTTTTTCAAAATTATTGATTGAAAAAATTTGTGAAGACATAAATGAATATTTTTTTAAATTTTTAAAAATATTTGTAATTAGAAGGACCTAAGAATAAATTAATTAATTGTCGACCATATTACAAAACTAATTTTAGTCCATATTTTATGACTCTTAACCGAGTTTTGTATATACAATAAAAAGTCATGAGGTCTCTCTATTTGAATGTCGAAATTTTATGGAATTCATATCTGGTACTGTATTCTCTGTGGCTGGGCCAAGAGTGCAATTTAAAATTGCATTAAAAAATTTTGTATTAATATTTTGTATAAATATTTGACCATTTTATTTAAAATAAAACAAAAAATAATATAAATTAAAATTAAGAATGAAATTATAAAATAAAAACATAGACAAAAAATAATGAGAAAGACATCAGTAAAAAAGCATTCAAATCGATTACAACACTACACATCAGTCCAACATTAACGCTCAGCGTTTAACGCACTAACTCCAAAGCACTGAATGTGAGGAGAAAGCAAAATCTAAACGAAATAGCTAAATTCACAACAAAGTCACGGAATTAGTGATGAATAAAGGGTATGGGTGATTAAAATAAATGGCAGAGTCAGACAACTTGCAGCGATGTAAACGGCCTTTCACTACAAAAGCTATAAAATGCCTTAAACCAATCTCGGAACAACTTACTTTATAAATTGATCAGTTAGCCTCACTCCCCGCCTAAATAAAAGCCTTCATTTTCCATTCATTTCAAGTGGTATTTTTGTATTCAAAGACAAAAACATATAGTTTGGCTCATCTTTCATTAGTCTTAGATAATTCCAGCCTTTATAAAGATGTAAGTTCGTTATAAAAACGGCCAAGATATTTAGTGCATATTTTTTCCATTTTCTTCCATCAAAACGACGTAAGTTTTTTCTTTTTAAATAGTCGTATAATGATTGGATCAATAATTCTCACGAGTCGCCACTGATTGTTAGCACTTTGGCATTTTAAATGAAATGGTCGAAACAAAATATTTTAGAAATTCCGTAAAAAAAAATTAACAGAAAATAATTAGTTTTAATTAAATTAATAGTCGATAATATGTGTCATTAATTAATTAAAAATATTCTGCTGAAAGTGAATTTAAAAATGGTTCCCCAAAAAAATACCTGCAGTCGTGATAGATCTAACTGAAAGTTAATCGAAAGTTACTTTATTTCATAATGAGCCCAGTGTATTGACAATAGTATATAATCAGAGTTGAAATAAAAATTTAATTCATTTAATTAATTAAATTAAACAAATTAACAAAATTGCATAATATTTTGTGATATTTTTTTTTTTGTCAAATAAAATTTCCTTAAGTATGTTAAGTATACAGGTTCAATATGTTGAGGCTATACTATACATTAAAAATTATTAAACATACATCATGACTGTAATAATTCGATTAGGTACTAAAAATTAATTATCATCGATTGATGTCGCGTTTTTTTTTTTTAGAATGTTTACTTTTTATACCGAAAAAATAGCTTTACTTATGACCTTTAAACGATACACATGTGTTTAAGGTCAGTTATATTTTTACAGTTATAATAAATCTAACTAGCTGATATAGAAAGAAAAAACGATGTTTTTGTTTGTATAGGTAGGTACTACTATCTAAAAATCTATCGATGGATGACATGGCATAAATTCAACAAGAGAGAATTTATTTGTTGTCTATAATTATGCAATGATGCACACAAAAAAAACAACCACGACCGAATACAAAAAGGACGAAAACCTTTTGAATATTTTTATTCAGGTGCTTAGCTACGATTGGGCAAGACATTTGGGCCCTCGGCATTCAAGGGCCATTCAAAGGGATATTAATGAACGTATTGCAAAATGGGCGATAATCTGAACATCTTGACCGTTTTTTCGGTAGTTTTTTTTGAAAAGTGACACAATTCTGAACTATCTTAATATTAAAGATATGTTTTTCCAGCATTTTTTGACAAATAAAATTTTTCGAAAAAGTTAACCCCTTAAGGTCCATACATTTTAAACATGAAAGGGTTAATCAAGTATTTTCAAAAAGCTACTCACTGTTCTCAAAATTTAATTCTAAATTCATTGGTCAGTTTTTAATTTTTAGAAAATGTTAACCCTCTAAAGTCCAAATAGTGCCTTTAAAGGGTTAACTTTTAAAAATAAATTAATGCACCAAAACATAAAGAAAGTCTCCCTAAACAGATGTATGTAGTTGGATTTTAATATTTTTTGGTTAACCCTTTCATGTTCAAAATGTATGACCCCATTAGTCCAAATTGTTATTTAATTATTATAAATAATTGAGGTTATAATTTGATTTTTTTGTTTTTTTGATTTTGTACTAAACTTCGGGTGAAGAGAGTACAGTATGATCTTGACAATTAAATTGAATTGGAAAAAAATATATTTTAACAAATTTTTCAATACACTAAGATGTTCCCCTTTGCTCTTCGCTTTTTTTCTTCTGTCCCTCATTTTGGGAATCTAGCAAATCTGCGCAAGCACCAAGTATCGAAATACATTTAATTAAGAGAAAATTACGTATATTGAATTCAAAAAAAATTGTATAAAATAATAAAGTATAAAACTAAAAATAAATTCGGGGTATTAGTAAGTATAAAAGCAAAAAATATTTAATTCAAAATCAGTTATTAATTCATGTTAGGTACCGATTTATCAAAAACAAAACCTGGACGTAGATTATTTGCCTGGAACCAATAGTTTTTCCATAGCACTCAGTAAAATCGCATGTTGAACACGTAATTGTGCCAGTTCTTTATCTTTAGCATTCTCGCATTCCTTAATCATTTCTAATTAATTATTTTTATCTATCTCACGTTGCTTATCTTTCACCATCTCAATTTCCATATTTTTAGCCAATTCTTGTATTTGCAGACGAAGTTCTTCCAATTCTTTTGTTTGTTTATGTCGGAGATTTTCCACTTCTTTAGCCTGTTCACTATGTTGTCGATGAAGTGCTTCAGTTAATTGAACCATTTGTGAATTTAAAGATAGCAAATTGTCGTTAACAGATGTTATATCATTGGAAATTTCAAAGCAAATCGTATGCCTCTTCACTATATTCATTAGATTCACACGTGGTTTAAGTTTTTGTAGCGTTTCGAAACTGTTCGTACATTCGTTGCTACAGAAAAACGGGTTCCATAAACTAATGGAATTTTTTTCCGGAATATTTTTACATAGAGGATGAAATTTTAATTCACAATAATCGCATTCGATGTAAAAACTCTTGCCACGTATATTTACATTGCAGGTGTGACATTTAACGTTTTGAATATACATACCAATACTAGATTCCCCCTTAAAAAATTCCCGAATGTCATATGGCATTTTGCTTTCAATTTGTGCGGCTATTTGAAAATATTTAAAAATATATAATATCGAATCATTGATGAGTGAGTATAAATACAAATTTACTTTGTTCAGTTGATAGAATCGTTGAATTTATAGATTATGGGAACCCCCGTCTAACTATATATGTAGGAGAATAAATGAAAGGAGAATTAATAAGTAAATGTTTATTTTGTTAAAATGTGCTTACCTACAAAATTTTACTTTGTCTTAATAGAAGATTTAGTTCTGGATCCTTCGAAGATTTATTCTAGTATTTAAACTAAAATTTTAATGTTAGAAAATTCCGTGTGTAGCCGTGTAGCGTAAAACTTAAGATTAATTTTGTTCAGATTGACAAATTGTTCTAGATTTTCTACTATTTCTGTACACTACATAAAAAAAATTCTTAGAATTTACTGTTAACACTTTACTGTTATAATTCAATTATCATTAAGCTCGAAACAAACCAAAATTTCCAAAAAAAAAAAAAAAATGGCGACATGAAATGTCATTACATCGCCAATAAAAAAGCTTTTTTCGATTGCCATTGACAAAAGTAAATAGAATTTAGTTCGTTTTCGAACCAATGACATTGAAGTGTTTGTAGAAACAAAACTCAATTAGTAAAATGTTTTATATAATTTTTTTTAATTAAACGGCGATTCGAAAATTTACTGTAAAAATTAATAGATGATTCACATATGACATCGAACTCAAAATGGTGTCTTGATTGACTTCTGTAGATTTTTGTAGATAATTGAATTTAACTATAGTGAAATTGTAATGCCAAGGTGATACAAATAATCTCAATTTGGACATGTACTACAAAATTGTATGTTCTATTTAGATTTAAATCAATTAATAGTTTTTCTTTTATATTTTCCAACCAAAATTTCCAAAGAAATGTGACAGAAACGTCAAAAAATGTATATGATGATTAATACGTCACGAATGCTCTATATTTTCTCTCAACTTGAGGTTGACGGGTTGACATTTATATTTATTTTTTTAATTTAGAAATAAAAAAAATAAAATGTTTCGAAAAACTGTTTTAATAGTATTTCCATAAAGACTGGGAAACCGATTTTGATGACAATAGTTATAATGAATGCAAATGCAAGACCCGATCCGTGTACATTTAATGAAGAAAACGACAGCAAAACAGAACTCATTCTGGCAAATCCAAACTATTCCGATGGGAATTTCTCCGAAAATGGTTTGGTTCAAGCACACTGTGATCAATCACCAGTTACCTGGCTGGACGATGAAGAAATTGATAAACTTGATCTATCCCTGACAATTGATCCGGGCGTTATGTTTTTCAATCGAGTCGATAGTGCCGAGATTATCTATCAGGCCAAGAAAAAAGCGTGCAAAATGGTTGGTCGATATGTAATGGGCGATGTTCTTGGTGAGGGATCCTATGGTAAAGTAAAGGAAGCACTTGATTCGGAAAATTTGTGTCGAAGAGCTGTTAAGGTATTATTTGTTTTTTTTTTGTTGGTTTGTTCCACCAGTATGCCATTCCTCCTCATTATTTGGTATTTTTAGATTTTGACAAAGAGAAAATTACGACGAATACCAAATGGTGAACAAAATGTAAGACGAGAAATTCAACTTCTTCGTAAATTAAAGCACAAAAACATTATCGAACTGCTGGACGTGTTATATAACGAAGAAAAACAGAAAATGTATTTAATTATGGAATATTGTGTTGGTGGCTTGCAGGTTTTATTCCAACACGCCCACACCAAATAGGAATTGGCGATTTAATTGATTATTCATTTTAGGAAATGGTCGATTCTGCTCCTGAGAAAAAATTACCACTTTTTCAAGCGCACCGATATTTTGTTCAATTGTTGGATGGTTTGGAATATCTTCATGGTCAAGGCGTTATTCACAAGGATATAAAACCAGGGAATTTACTGTTAACGTTGGATCATACATTGAAAATTTCGGATTTTGGCGTTGCTGAGGTAAGTGACCACCCATCGATTATTTTACTATGATTGTATGAAAAATTTCTGAGCCACATTTTGAAATCTTTCGGCTATGGATGATTTCGTCCGAAACATAGTTTCTACTGCATTTGTGGTTCTTTACATAGACGCAGCAGGAATTTAGTAGAATATTTTCAGTACCTGTGTAGTATCAATTAACTTCTTACCGACAAGTGATAAAATTCTTGCTGTTCTTTAGTAATTGTGGGATCCTTTACTGTTTTATATTTAAATTGATGTCTTACTCAGAACAGTTTGCGTGGCAGCCATCTCGTTGTTCCAGTTCCAGCATCGTTGTTGTTTAAATATTGTCTACTAATAGCTCAATTGGAAATCACAGTTCAAGATTTTCCAATAACATTTTGATATCAGATAATTTAGTCCTCCTCTACCTGCCTAGCAAATATTTTGTATTTTCAACTTCTAAATGGATTTCTTTTGACTTCAAAATTAATTATTTGATTTGAACTGGCAGCTGGTCTAACTAAAGTTGGAGATCATAGTCCACCGGGCTCTTGTAATATTTTCATTCTAAGTTCTATTAAATTGTTCTGGAAGATAAATTGCTATTATAAAGTTTGACTAATTCGGCAATTCTGGGGTCAATTTGGTCGTGTTCCATTCTACCAATTTATCACTAAAGTTTAATTTCGACCACCACAGCGGAGCGAGCACGTGTTTTATTCTTACATACTCAACCGGTGTCAGAAGTTTAATTAGTTTTAGGACGCATTTTTTTTTTCTGACTTGTCAGATAGCTTGGAGAGCAACCTGAGACAGTTTCGCACAAAATCTACATTTTGGAACCTTAACGCTTTCCATAGATTTGGTACAAATATCTCCTTTTTCGATATTTCGCTATAAATTTTTATTTTGATTAAGATTCTAATTTGGGGTTTTACACTCTTGATATAACTTTGTCGGTCGACCAATTGCCTAATACATGTCTAGTTTAATTTTAGTAAATTGTCGTGGAAAGAACTGTTCATTTTGTTTCCAAGGAATGTCTTATTCTTATACTACAAAAGAATGCCACATTTTGCACGTATTTAGAAGATAAGCTGCTGTCCCTCACATTCGATTTACTTAGTATTTATTTATCTTATATTAATTACTAACAGAATATTGATATGCATTGCATATGGCATGTCCATTTTCCAAATAGTTATCTATTTATATAGTCATCAATCCACTCAAGACCGTAAAATTCCTAAAGGAAACTGGACTTGAGGAGGTACACAAAATAATGGAGTGGCTCCATGAAGAAAGAAGTAAGAAAGATCTAAATAATGGTCGAGGTGCATCGGTCACCCCTAACAAAATCTACAAACATAGACACGTCCCAGTTGATAAGAAATGGTATTCATCTCTAAATGTTCCCACATGATAAGAATATCATCTATAATCAATTTTATCTTATATTATTTAATTGAACTTTTCGTGGTTTAACCACCCCTATTTTGACGTCACATTCGGTTAAAAATAACCCGCCCACGGTAAAGAAACGGACGATTATTCAAAATTATAACAAATAGCGGTCGTTCAATGGTGGCTTATCGATTCGAAGTCATGAAAACGTTATTTGAACAAAGATCGACTTTTTTCAAAGAATGCCCCTTCTCCTCCCCCAGTATAGACGCCCTTATGAACTGTCAACTATGTATTATTCTAAGTATGAACAGTATGACTTTCGATACATCTAAATTCCTATCATAATTAATTCCAATTAATAATTCTAATTCTATTTATCCCAAAAACAAAACAACCAGCCATTAGAACAATTTGCCGAAAACGATATTTGTACAACAGGCCAGGGATCGCCAGCATTCCAACCGCCCGAAATAGCGAATGGGCAAGAAACATTTTCTGGATTTAAAGTTGATATATGGAGCAGTGGCGTCACATTGTTAGTATAAACGAATATTTCAAATTAAAATGATTTCCATTTAAAAAAAAAAACACACACACACACAGATACAATATAACAACGGGGCAATATCCATTTGAGGGAGACAATATATATAGGCTATTAGAAAATATTGGTAAATCACAATGGCAGGCACCTGACTGGCTGTACAAATTAGATGAGCATCTTGCAAATTTAGTGTTGGGCATGTTACAATCGGAACCAAATGATCGTTTTACATTACAACAAATTCGTCATCATCCGTTAGTATTATTTTTACAGAGAGAAAGAGAGAGAGAGATAGAAAATAATATAAAAATTAATTTTTTTCGGTTGGTAGTTGGTTTTTAAGTGAACCCGAAAAAAATGAACCACCCATACCTGTGCCACCATTAAAGGGGGATGCAATTCGTTGTTCAACCGTACTGCCTTGTCTAGAAGCATATTATTATGAATCGGAACGTGACGAAGATGTCTATTTCACCGAACATGACTTAAATCGTAAGTTGTTTTTTTTTTCTCCTCATTTGTAGGATTATGTTGAGTTTTTTGTTTTTTTGTTTTTTTTTGTAGAAGAATTGGCAAAACAAGCAGCCGATGTTGCAGCACAAATGAAATCTAGTACATCTAAAAAGGAACCATCAAATAGGAAACGGTCGAGAAAATCGGTGTCTTGCATACCCGTTAGTAAATTGACAAGTTGTCGGCCATCGTGAAATTGTGCATTTTGTTTTGTTTTTTTTTTTTTTTTTTTTTTTCCATTTACTTTACCGCCCATCCATACATATTTGATATAAATATTTTTTTCTTTCTTTTTCTTTCCTTTTTTGTTGTTGTTGCAAAACACAGATATATCAGTTTATACGTATCTACTATATATAGAAATAAATTATAGGATTAAAAGAAAAACAAATCATATTGAAAAAAAATTGAAAAAAAATTAAAAAATTTATCGTAAATACAATTTTGAGGAAATAAAGAAAATTTATTTATAATTGTTCCTTATTTTGTAATTTTTGTTTCGTTCTTATTTTTTTTTTGTGTTTTTCCTCCTCTAATAAAAAAGAACAATAAATAATAAGTAGAATCGAAAATTTTGGATTTTTTTTAAATAATTTTTAATCAGTTTTTTTTTCGAATTATATAAATGCCATGTGGTAAGTAGCATATCGATGGCCTCCTAGTTTGAATAAGCCACAAATTTACAAAATTTTACAGCAGAGACAAAGAACTATTTTAAAGAAAATTTTAAGATACGCTTGAAATTACAAAAAATTAGTGTAATTAAATTAAGCCATTAATTATGTCGCATGTAATGTTAAGTTTGATTGTAAAAAAATAGGAAAATCTCCAGAAATCTGCATTACCGACTGCACAATATTTAGTAGAAATTATATGCCTGGTGTAGTACTAGATTTACAGTTGGCGCAACAACAAAAATGAGGCTTGAGACCTATACAAACTAGGCAAAATCGATATGTAAGGCTAATAATAATACATTAGGTGAAAAATTTGAATATTAGAAATTAAAGTCGATCGAATAAATATTAATGGTAATGACAAAACAACCAGTATAATAATAATAATAATAATCTGTGACCAATTACACGACATATGCATGAATTATCGTGTATGGTGTTGTTTGAGAGGATTCCGCATGCTGACTGTGCGTAATCCAAATTGTTTGATACAGCTCATGCTACGATTTGATTGCGCATTCATGATTGTGTCGTGTATGGTGAAATTAGTTCATTGTTTGATGTGAAAAGACTAAAAAATGGCGGACAAGCGAGAATTTTAGTCTATTTCTTCTTCTTTTTTTTTTAATTGGAAGCGTGTAAGAACTTTAGTTTTCCCTTAAGTATGTAGAAGGGAATTTAAAAAAAGGGAAGGAATCCCGAAGCGATCTGTTTTTTTTTTTTTTGTAGGTGAGTTTGATGTGTTTTTTTTTAAATAATTATTTATCAATATTTTTTTCCACATAAACGCGTCCGTTCGCCATTAAACGGATCTCCAATCCTACATTCCAGCAGTCCCATTAGAATCCACTGGCGTGGTCTAGCGTAATTGGGCTAGAAAAAGAGAAGAAAAAAAGAGAAAGTAGCGATCGAAAAAAGAAAAAGGCGAGAAGTAACGCAACCAGTAAGCGAAGAGGTGGTGTGGTTTAGTTAAGAAATTTAAAAATCAAAATTTAAGTCGAGAAGATCGAAGTTCAAAATACATTTCGTTGTAGACTTCTGAATGTCAGACAAATCTTGCACAAAAATTTGATCTCGAATAACCACACTCCTTATAATAGACTGGATGATGAATTGGCGCAGACGTTAAACGTCATGTTGCCTATTGGCAATAATAAAGATTATTGGATTAGGATTTTATTAAAAAAAAAAAAACATTAGATATGTACGCATATCAAATTCATATATTCCAACTTTCTTTTCCCACATTCTCGCTCAGTTCAAGTAACACAAACATGTGATGGTAGAAGGTGCCAAGTTTGGGTAATTTTCTCTGCATTATATTTCTCAGCGGATCAACAAACTGTGGATATGGCTTGGCCGCTACCGAATCTCTCCAATGAAGACCTAAAAGATACATTTATTGTCGATGAAATCGAAAGAAAGAAAATTGGCCTTGTCCCTTGTACCTGAACTATCAACTCCGTACAAAACTGGCGATGGAACATTCTCTTTCAGATAATTCCAAACACATTCTTTTAGCACAACGACAATTTCCGGTGGATCCAAATACTCAATAATTGTATGGATAAAATTAAGCGGTGGTGGCAGTAATTGTCCCATCGATAAAATTTCCAACATTTTTCTTGTCACATTGTACAATTCAATGTTATTGGCAACCGTTTGATATTTGTCAACGGTTTTGGCACGCCACTGATGAAGTACCGAAGCGCACAGAGCTCTCAATAAAACCGATGCAAAACAAATGGCCGGTCGATAGGCGCCGACTAGTCCCAATATTGCCCAGAGAATTGGTGCATTTTTAAATGTTCGACGAATTTGTAGATCACGTTCCATTGTCACTTTTGAGAATAGTTCCTCGTCCGGCCATGGTAGACCATTGTACATAACATCGGACGAAACCATTTCAACCAATAGTAAGGAGACCGTTGAGAAACCATCGACTGTGGTTGGCATATCCTAAAAATAATATTCGAAAAGTTAGCAAATGACAGAAATGACCATCTATCTGACCAACTTGACGTTACCTCACTCTTACAACATGCCGTAATTGCGCCAAGAAAAAGACTCTGCAATTCATCATTAGGATTAATCTCCTCTCTCGTCAGTTGTTTTAGACCATTTCCAATAATGCCCGCATGCAATATGGAGCGCGTTGTACTTAATGTACTGCCTTGCTTTTGATTGATCCTAATGAGAAGATCGCCGTTTGTGTGACAATTTTCAATTACTTCCATTTCATTGTATGCGCCAAAAAGATGTCCGTACAAAAATAACGCACCCTCCAGCAGTTCTCGCAGAGCAATTGTTCGGGATGCTTTACGAACGGAACACTGTCTAGATAGTATTGCAAATGCTCGATGTACAGAGGAAATTCGAATGTTTGGATCTAAAAAGAAATTTTTACGTTTATTTGAAACATTTTCGGAGCATTTTTTTTTAGAGGTGAAAGTCGTCATAATTTTGTTGAAGCTCAGAAATCGTTTCAATACTCAATACTGAAGGTCCAATTTTCATGATTAAAGAGTGAATTGAAATATAATTGATCCCATTTTGTAAAAAAATCGTAAGCGTCCTCCCTATAGAGGATTACAGCTTTAGTCCATGATTTACACTGTCACACTAGCAAAATATTTCCCCGCTCTTCACTAACAAAATTATTAAATTTATCAAAGACCAACTACTCGCCTAGATGTCAAACTTTCTATTAAAGAACCGTGAAAAAACTTCAGAAACATGAGCCTAGAGCTAATGTGATCTTCAGAACATATTTAGTAAATGTGGGTAGAGGGCAGGCGTCCTAGAGCGCCCGAAAATTCTCAGGTCTCCAATTGACCTATAGTCATTCCTTGCGTTTTGATATGCCCTTGGTTCCAGAAGATAAATAAACTTTAGGAGGGTTAACCAAAGTGCGTCACGGATTTCCGACAAGTTCTCCAAATGGCTTCCAAGCGTTTTTTGTCTCTTTCCCAATACGGCTGGTACAGTCAAACAGTAAATGCTCAGCCGTTTCTGGCACCCAACCTGTATAAGTGGGCTTTGAACTGACCGTGTCCTTAGTTTTTTTTATCTTCAGAACATACTTGGGCAGATATAATTTACTTCCCTATATTGCTAATCCTCTACTCTCCATCACTTCCACTTACTTTTTTCAATGAGACACCAAAAGAAATATTTCACTGTCAATTGAGACAATTTAATGATCTCCGTCATATTGATGACACTATCATTGCCACCAATCTCCATAATATTTATCAATGTTGCCATCACATGAATCTGATCCTTGTATATTTGAACATTTGCCAATTCCTCATCATCACTGTCATCATTTGTTGTTGTTGTTTTCAACTTTTTCGATAGATGCTCATTGACAGTGTATTGTCCTGAAACCAGATCAATTTGTTCGATGCCATTCTGAATGAAACCCTCAAAAATGAGCAAAATTTTCTCAACACACTTATTCATTGCTGATGACACAGGCATTTGTCGTAAATGTAGGGAGCCATTGTTTTTCTCTAATCTTTGGAAAAGAAAAACACATTTTTAATCATCTATAGAACGGAACATCCCTCCACACTCAAAAAATGACAATTACTTAATTAGGGCGACCAAATTCTTAAGAACATAGAAATCTTTCGATAGATTTTCGGTTCGTTTGT
Source organism: Platyura marginata (assembly GCA_026745375.1). Taxonomy (NCBI): domain Eukaryota; kingdom Metazoa; phylum Arthropoda; class Insecta; order Diptera; family Keroplatidae; genus Platyura; species Platyura marginata. The sequence goes on along the minus strand of JANSTT010017105.1, from coordinate 9,838 downwards.
TAAGTTTTCGTAGCAAAATTTTCTCCAGTGCTAGATCAATTGCCGGTTTTATGGACAGAGGATCCGGACTACCGTGATGGCCACCCAACAGACGAATTAATGCTCCAAATCCATTTTTTTGTATCTCATACGAATTGGCCAGTAATTCCGCAATCGATTGATAGTAGACGAATGGAGTTTGTGGTGCTAAATCAAAGAATATGTTCCGAATTAGAAATTAAAAATGGGGAAAATCTACCAACCAACAAGAAGTAGCAATCGAACAGATGTTTGCTGGACAAATGGCTGTTCACTGTGACACGCCTTCCAAAGCATGATTTTCGACTCGTCAACCGTTAAATCACTAATTAGTGGACAAATTCGATCGTCCCAAACAAGCGTTTCCAACTCTTGCAGAATTGTTTCCAAAAACTCCTGACACCACACATACTGTTCGGCTATTTTGGTGATTGTCAGAATTGTTTTGGTTCCGTTCGATTTTAATTTCGTTACGAGCGTACTCAGTGATGGGATTATGTCGTGAGGATTGAAATTTTGTGGCCACATTTTTGATTGTTCTATTAGCATTGGTATAATTGAGTCAGTGTCTATAGAGAAAAACAAGATTTTTTTTAAATAAAAAACTCCTCCATAGACCTTTAATGGAACTTACACAATTCTAAAAAGACGCTCACAATAGGTTGCAACAGAATCTCGGACATTCCAGACAAATGCAGCAAATATGGTATGGTATTAGCATGCGGCTGAGCACTGGTGACACTTTGATACAGTACCGTTTGGAACATCTCCTTCAACGCAAACTTCAAATCACTTTCATGCGCAAATGAGAGATAGCCCAATATGCCAACTTCGGAATCAAGTGTACTGTTGAAGTTGCCAACAAATCCTTTAAGGCCACATTGCAGAATCCTACAAAAAAAAATTATTATCGGTGATAACTTCAAATGCAGTCTGTCAATAATATACTTGGAAATAACTGTCAATGGAAAACATCCACCAAGTCTGGCCACTACCCAATCAAAATGTGGGGAATTTTGAACAAATGTACTAAGCAATGTTGAGATGCATTCCTCTGTTTCGATTGAGTTTAATTTGCTAAAACACGAAGCGGCTAAACCCAATAAACATCTCATGGCATTAGACCCAAGCCATAGAGTACAGGATGTGCCAATATCTAGAAACACAACGATAGTAATTGAAATAAAATACGAGACCTGGAGAATATTTACCCATAGCTCGGCCTCGATTGTATTTTTTTGAAAGTGCCCCCAAATTTATCAAACTCCACGATGATATTAACGGTGCCCATGCCGATGGTCCTTTTGTTACTAATTTTTCTAGTGCTTCTTGAATATCGCCTATTAACTCATCTTCAGACGGTGTCCCTTGCGGTTCTTTCTGCAAAATAAACCGAATGGATAGAGTGGAACTTGGCCCAAAAATATGCAATTCTATATTTACCTCAATAAAATTAATATAATTTCGGACTGCTGTATCAAAAACGGTCGCAAAATACTCTAGAATAACTTCACGGGCAGCGGGAAGTGTTTCCAATAAGTTTAGACTGCTTTTGACCAGCTGTGCACCGGAATCGGAACCTTTACGATATGTATTCGAAATGCCATTTATAAAATATTTGAGTTCGGCCAAAATTTGTTGTTTTGTCATTTAATAGGCTGTAAATTTACGTTTTTTTTCTACCAAAAATATGAAATAACGTTTTTCAATACATTTTTTCGTCAACAAACAAACATCTTATTTAACCTCAATGTGTCAAAAAGTTATTTCACCAACAGTGTTACCACAACTTATATTTATAAAAAAATGTAAAAACATGAAAATCTTGCAATATTTAGAGTGGGACATATAGATCGAATTATATACATTACAATTCACTAGTCTTCATTGAAAAATACGTTAAGTAAAAATTTTATAAATTTTTTTTTTCTATTTTCAAACAATGCTAATTTAATTAATGCCAAACACTAGCTGAAAAATCCTAAATAATAAGTCCTATGATAAATATGTTAAAAAGGAATAATAAATTGACAAGACAACGGCTTTGATGCGCAGAAAGCTTTGAAAGTCCGATTTGCCAACAATTGAACAATTTAAAATGTATAAATAACTTACTGCCGCCATATTATTGACTGGACATTTAGGGAACATAGCTAATTTTAAACTTTACATAAAAATTGAATTCGATATTTTCATATAATTAAGTTCGTTGCGTTGAATTAAGTTGAAATCATTTTTCTTAAACCGTCATCAATTATTAAAAAAATTAAAAAAAAAAAATTGTTAAATCTGCGCAATTTACACATCAGAACGAATCATAATAAATGATTTTCCATGATGGTAATTCCATCGAAAACCTGTTAGAACAACAATAATAATATCAAGTCGCATGGAAATTCATTCGTACATTGGCATTTTGTGTTCAAGATATAGGTATATATGTACGTACATAGTACATACCTACAGACATACGTATATGACAAAAAAAACGCATCTCGCCTTTACCTGTTTGACTTTGCAACTTGCTTAAATTTATACCGATAATAAACTTTAGTCGAATGCAATTGTATATTTTCATACATAAGTATATGTACCTACTAGAGATAGATACTAATCTTTTTCGCAACAATAACAATAATCACAATTCAGACACGGACACCTCTGCCTCCGGTGTAATGGAAAATATGTTATTAGGATTTTTTTTCTTCTTTTCTTATTGAAATGATGACGACAAGAGACAAGGTCATGTTAAAATATATCGTTTCATTGACTTTATGTCCAGAATTGCTTTTGTTTTTTTTCAGTATCTGTATCTTCAATATAATTTTTGAACCTCTGTGCAAACTGTCTTGGTATTGTATTTATAAACTCATAACACCTTATCCTGAATAATGCTCCAGAGAAAGTGATCAAATTTAATTGATCGGTGTCGTCCATATTTTAAATCAATTTTTCATACTTACTTAATTTATGCAAATTCAAGTGAAAATGCGTATATTTTGAATTCTACAAACGATTCTCAAGTTAAATCTTACTCCAATAATTAGTTTTTAGTTATAATAACTCGATGGATGTCAAAGTATCTAATAAATATGGATATACTACAATAATCTTTGTTTATTTATCTATATAGCTTTGGGTTAGGTAGGTATTACTTATGTTTATATATGTCATTAATTTAATATAAACATTAGTTGTATGTACTAAAAAAAAAATTTAAAAAAAAAATTTGCAATAAATTTATTTAACAAAAATAGGCTCAAGGTTATCAAGAGGGAACCCCACAAATAAGAAAGTCTACACTCTACATCAACTGAAAAACTATCTCTGCATATAACCCAAAAACAACACTATATACTTACATAATGTTAATTAAAACGTTATACAATACATTCAAAAAACGTAAGTATTTCTAAGAGTAGGTATATATGTACATATATATATATAATATTTTTTTTATTAAACAAAATCATGTTAATATAATTTAAAAGATCAATAAAGTCTGAATATTGGTGTCATTACAAAGTCGAAATATGTACACAAAATCAATATTATTTACATACAAATAGTGAACCGCGATGGTAAAATTGCAAGAATTGCACACATATGTGTATGTGTATTGTGTATATTAACTCTAGTCAAAGTTTAAGCAAAATTTACGCATTTTCTAGGTAGTTTACTGCGCACCGTCTATTTAACGATAAAAACATTACAAAAAAAAAAGTCAATTGAGCAACTATAAGTAATAATTACCAGAAATAATGTATCATATTGCAGATACAAGAGATTCATCCATATATTATAAATAGTTGGATTGAGGAACATTACAACATCGGTGCGAAACAAAGAGAGTTACTATATGAATTAAAACTGTGTACAAGTTTGGCATTACAACTTTTATTATGGGATAGTCAGCACAACTAGCATGTCCGTATTACAAATATTTATAGTTTTAATCCAAAATCGAAAGGCACTTGTGCTCTTCAATTAAAAGGGTAGGGGGAAAATATTAGGAAATAGCTGGTGTTATATTCTAGTTTGGATCAGTAAGTTATTGAACATTTCCTTTTTATAGTTTTGTTTTTTCATTAATAAAGTTGGCAATTTCTGTTCTATTTATAATGATGGCGACTGGACGTTAATATTCTGTTGTACAAGTTTTTTTTATAGTAAATTTATATTGTAAAAATAATAATAAATAATTTCAATATACATAAATATATAAAACAGCAGGAAAGTATGCAATAAATATCGTTTATAGTGACTCCGGATATAGTGATATTCCGGTTATAGTGACCATTTTTATTTGAAATAATTGGTTTTGTTTGAATGCTCATACAATCAACTATCGGATATAGTGACGCCGCTTCTAGTGACAAATCGGATATAGTGACTATTTTGTAAGAAGAATTTGATCCAGCTATCGTTTATAGTGACTATTTATTTCCCATGGAACGAAAATTTACACAAAAAAGACGATAAAAATTGCGTAATATCGAGACTAAAGACCAGAGAGAGAGATAAAGAGAGAAATAAATAATATGTATATCGTGTATGTACATATTCTCTCTTAAAACGGAGGAAAAGCAACAGCAAAATAATAAAACCTGTGTGAAAAAAATTTATTTCTATTTACACACATTCTTTAACGTGATTTATTAGACTTCTATAAGAACTTTTCTTGTGCGGTCCCTAGACAATCACTATTATAAACGATATGTACTGTATTATATAGTCTAAGGATGAATTTGCAGGAAAGACGAGGCAAAAAAGACGAACCAATTCAAAATGGTGACATTTGAATTTATTTGATTAAAATTTATAAAGAATTACATAAAAATAGCAAATCTGAATTTATAATCTTCGAAAATACCTCCTGGCATTAAACGCAAATGGTGGGGATAAATTATGTTCGGTATTTCCGGCATTTATGTCGATTGCATTGTTAGATTGACGTCACTCTTTTTGTTCTGAATAATCAAAATTTCATCTTATATAAATCTTACATAGCAATAAAAACATAAAAAAAATAGGCATCAATTAATTCCTTTTAAATACATGTCCTTCTATCAAGATCAAAATTGTTAAATAACGCTGAATATTAAATTTATTGTTTTATAATTAATTACCTACAAAAAAAAAAAACATCGTAAATCTTGGGTTATGTACATCGCAAAAAAAAAGAAAGAAAAATTTGTATTTTGCAAAAATATGAGAGGTTTACCTACCAGCCAAAAATGCTAACGAGTTTGCACAACCACAGCATGCACTAGGTAGGTGTGTATATACATAAATACGATAAAGTTAAAAAAAAAAATTATACAAAAATAAATCAAAATTCACCATAATATATGAGCATAAATTCAATATCTTCCACATTTTAACCCAGTCAACTTGCATACCATTTTGCCATAATATTGCAGTTTTCCAAAATAAAAACATTATTTTTGTTCCTTCAAAACAACAATTACCGATAATTTACTAAAGAATGTCTTATCGCGCATGATCCAAACATTAATGTACGCTAGATGGTACTAAAAATATTTATTTATTTTATCACCCATCATCAACATCATATCATCTCCATTAATAAACCTATACAAAAGTGGGCCCCATATTATCCATTTATCCATTGACACCCAGAGTTGTACCTTTGTCCCAGCACCCATCATCAGAGATATATAGTTTATATAGAGATATTATGCGCAAAGTCCGCGAAACAAATCACAAAGTTTTAGCGCAGGTGAGTGGGGCAACCTCATATAAAACGTTGATGCTTTAGAAAGCTTAAGCTTACTTTAACTTTGATTGTTAATGAATGCTTAGTCGGCATATTCACTTCCCTATAGTGGTTATTTTAAACAATTTTGTACACACACACAAACACATACACACACTTAAAAACGAAATATGGTAAAAATGGTTTTGCTTTTAGTGAATTATCAATTGAAGTGAAAAGTTAAACCGAGCGCATTATTAAGCTCATTGCGCATATTATTGTTGTTGTGTTTTTTTTTTTTTTTTTTTTGGTTTTGTGTGTGTGTGAATCATATGAATAGACAATTTGCGGGTAGTTTTCATTGTGATACAACCACCAAAAAGGGATTAGAGACAAACAAACAAACAAAAAGCTGAAATTTCATCATTTCAAGTTAAAGTGAACCTAATGCAGATTTATAAAAGTTCGTGGATTGATAATACTTATAGACAATAAATAAATTGACGTCAATTTTGAGTTTGCATTTGATCATCTTGTATTAATCAGCAAAAATCAAAGGTAAGAAAGATTGCATGTAGGTAAATTTGGAAAATGTTTGGAATTGTGATTTACACATTTTTTTTTTTAGATTAAATTACCACACAATAATAATATAAGTGAAATATTTCACATATACCGTACTGCCTGAGGTGATATTTATGAAAATTACATTTTAGTAGGTCAAATTTTGTATTCTGTTAGAGAGGGTCCTTAATTTTGTATAATTACAATTTTAAATAAAATAAAATTTCAAATATACCGCGCAACAGTATATTTAGTTATATTAAACCGTCTACGGTTGTATGTAGGTAGTTCATCTTCATAATAAGTAAAAGTTAGGTAATAATTGAGTGATATTTATGTATAGAAGAGGTAGTTAGTTTTACACTTGACCCTCGGCGTTTAAATAGTAAGAGTTGCGTGAGAAATAAATGCACCATTACGATAGATTGTATTACAAAATATCATTTAACATGGAAAGCAAAATCAGGTTTCAATTACATTTATATTAATGTACATATTATAATATAAATGTATACACTACCTCTATACGTACATACATACATTGTACAATATATATTTATTTGTTAATTGCCACAATTATTTATGTCATTATTAATGTATATATTAATTATATTATATTGTGAATGAGTTAGTTAGATTGGACGACGTAGCATATATTATAGTTCAAATATACGTTATAGGTAGGAACGTACATATGTACATATGAGGAAAAATAAAATTTTCGCAATGTCAATAAATTCTTAACGAATTGTCGTCATATAGAAACTATTAAATCCAGCCGCATGCAATTTAATTTCTTTATTTTTCGCTTTTTAAATTCTACATTAATTAATCATGGATTTAAAGGCATTTTCAATGATTTATAATAATATACGATTAAAACATGTGTAATTATGTTGTTTCAGATATAATTAATGATTTATTTAAGAACAAAAGTTCTTATCTTGTATTACATTTTCCAATTTTTGGGGTATTTCCACTGGGTATTAAATAAAACTTGTTCAAACGTCTGTAATGTTGCCAAACTGGCCGAATGGTTAGTGTAAAAAGAACTTTCCGAATATTCAAATTATAGCTTAGAGCCAGTGGCGGCTCGTGAGAATGATTGATTTCATCAGCCAAGATGATCATCGAAACGCCAAATTTTTGTTTTCATTTCTTTCCATCAAAATGGCCTAAGTTTTTTTTTTTGTTTTTTAAATATTTCCACGTTTATAGAATCAATAATTCTTACGAGCCGCCACTGTAAAGTATAGACGTATGTATTACTTATACTAAACTGGCGGGAATTTAAAGATTATACGGTCAGACTCTTTGCACTTAAAAGCAAAAGCATTTTAAAAGCAACGTTTTTTAAAATTATATCCCTTAAGCTTTATCACACTTAATTTAAAGCAGACGAAAAATACTTCAATTTCCGTTTTTCTACAAAATATCGAATGGATTAAAGTAAGCGACAATGACGTAGCGTGCATTTTATTTTTCCTTACGCAACGTACCTCTGAAACGCTTATTATAGTCCGCATAACTTTCTTAATTGTGAAAATATTTTTATACAGATAATTTTATTTCAAGAAAAATTTGATTCTCAATCTTTTTTGGCTTAGAAATTTTTTTCAGTTTTCAAACAAAATATCGAGAAAATCAATAATTATGTGACTGGGTATTTTGAAAGGTCTATGGAAAAATTGTCTTGCAAAATATCCAGTTTTGAATTCCATATATTTATGATTTTCTCGATATTTTGTTGAAAAACCGAAAAAAGTCTATAAGGCAAAAAAGATTGAAAACAAAATTTTACTTGAAATAAAATTATCTTCATTAAAATATTTGAAAAATTGTTGGAGTTATGGCGAATTATAGTAAAAGTAATTTTATAGGTACTTTGCATTGGCAAAAATAAAACTCACGCTACGTTACTGGTAAGCGAAACTTTTATTCCACAAATGTTAACTTATTTTCCATTTTGTATTTATGTAAATGAACGTTTCCTATATTAATTATATAACATCATCAAATTCTTTCATAAATAAGTTCACATCTGTTACCTACCTATACATACATACATTTATGTACATATATATTGATCAAACATCAAATAAATCTCTTTATTCCTTTTTGTAATTTATTGCAACAATAGATGTAATTTATTTATATCAATAATAACACTGCCATATTGAGCTATATTGAACGAGCATAGTTGAGAATTGGATCGTTTAAAAAATATTTGATTATAGTTGATAGATCTAAGATCAATAAATTTTAATAAATTGTATTGTGTATAGTTGTATACAGATAAACATGCATTAAGCTGAATCGAGTAAATAATTTCATCATAATTTAGCTATCTGAAACTGGATGGTTAACTTCTTTAAGTCGTTGCTATTACACAATTTGTCTACGAAATTGGAGTCCAGAATTACAAATAATTTTCTAAAATATTTAATGTTGAATTACATCTAATTAATATTTTACTACGACGCTCTAGAACACATAAATATTCAGACAAATAGAACACAAATCATAATTCATAATAAAGGATGGGTCAATAAGGAATAAATGTTTGAATATGAAAACTACTGGGTTTGAAAAATTTGTCTAGTCGTACGACTAAAGAATAGATAAAATTTTAAATTTCTTTGCATAAAATAGGGACATTTTACAGTTTTCCCTTTGTTTTTATTTTGACATTCAACTAAGTTAAAAATATTTAAAAATTACCATAATATACATACATATATGTATGTAGGTGACATTTTTTACGGTCTTTCCAGGTTGATTCATCTATACATATTTTTATTGTATCGGAATGTTCAACATGATTACTATTAAAATATTTACCCAGTTATAGGTCATTATAGCGATACTGTCATTGTCTTGATATTTTAACAAAAATCCTGACCATCTTTCGACTTACCAGACATTATGTCGTCAAAATGATTATTAAATCGTATTGGTGACGTCCTTACAACGTCATAAACACTGTGTATAATAAATAAGTAATAAATTTTTTTTTTGTGGAAATTTCTATTCTATTCATTTATTTATTTTATTTCTTATTTCTCATTATTCCATAGAATCTTCCGTGCAAGTCATATTGTTATATCTTATATATATGTATATAGGTATATTGGTAGAAATTCTAAATTCTGTTTTTTTTTTTTGAATGATTACAAATTTATTCCATTTCTCACCAATAAAAATTCTATGGAAATAACTGTTGCAAAATACGTTCACCCAAAAATGTTGAACAGGTATTGTCAAGGTTAATTTCTTTTACATATTGTCAGATTAAACACTTTTGGTTTCCCAAAAATTAATAGGTATATTTATTGAAATTCCATTTCCAACTGATTTGTTTGCCGATATGACACATAATATGATTTTTGTTGAATATTATTGTATAATCTCTCTTCGGTCGAAGATTTGATGTGCTGATGTAAAAAAAAAAAACTGGAAATGACCTATCCGATTTTGATGGTTCGCTTAGTATATATTTGGTGTGTATGAGTGTGTGTGTGTGTAAATTTTCAAAAT
>JANSTT010017104.1:0-18442 GCA_026745375.1 Platyura marginata | reverse complement strand
CCGTAATTGTAATATCTTGACTATTCGAACGAATTACTAAAGATTGTTCTCTAACTATTGTTAAATCTTGTGGTAGGGCTACTTCCAAACCGCTAGAAGACATAACAACATCGTCACTGCCCACCAACATTGGTAAAGTTTCACTTTCTGAATCATCCCATCCGCTATCACTATCAAACATACTTGATGAATTAAAAGTGGCCGGAGAGATCTGCGGTTCAGGTGGAGCTAAAGAAATTCTGGACACCTTATGTCTAAGATTTTCGCTCAAACAATCACCGGGAAAACAGTTTAATAGCTCTGGCATATCCCTTTCTTCATGAACAGAAGCATTAGAAGCTCGACCACATTCCAGAACATTTGTTTTGGTAAATTCGTCGCTAAATGTTACAGCGACTTCAAGCAAAAATACTGCTAGCGCTAACATATGTTCGGAAACATTATGAGAATGAACAGCACGATAAAATATTCCTAATAGCGCTGCGTGCAATACTCTAGAATGAAGTATACATGATGGATCATTGTATGCGACTCCAACTGGTCCTGGTATTCTAAATGGTGGCCAAAGCGTTCCGCTTTTTGGCATTTTATTCTCTTGCTTGACATAGTTGCTAAATCTATCCATTGAATTTTGGAAGTCACGACGATGTACAGCACGCAAAAGGACATGCAACGGATCATAATATTTTTCCCAAACGTCTGAAACCGGTATAAATAGACCTTGATCTAAATTTTCAGAACCAATTGGTGGTTGCCGAAAAATCGATAGCTCCTTTAAGAATTTTTCGAAATTTTTCGTATGAGCATTGCCAGACCGTTCTGGCATTAGTTCTAACAGTTGACTGTGCGTTTTATCCCCAGTTGCCAGTAGAGCACTTATTTCGATAATGCACTGTGTTGGTTCGCTATTACCTAAATTCGTACGGGATGTTACAAGCGTCGCTAAAAACGTCAACAATCCCTCCAACATTGAATCCTGTTCCATTTCATGAGGCGTTGATAGTGGACACATGCCTAACCAATCGCTTACACCGAACACATCGATAGCTGTTGTTAAAAAAGTATGGGCTGGCAATTGGGTGGAGCAAATTTGTAAAAAAAATAAATCCATATCGACCATTGAATTGCAAAAGTTTGCCTGAATGTAGGTCATTGCCTGTCCTTTAATTTGAAGGCCATTTCTGATCCATATTCCAGAGAGAATTTCATAGAAAAAACTCTGCAAAGGAAAAAAAATGTTTTATTATTAGAGACTGGTAAACACCGGTTAAATACTTGAGACGTTTAATTTTTGCCAGACACCATAATAACAATCACAGACTATTGTCCTTAAACATGAGTACCTGCTGGTAACCGATTGCAATGGAAAGGCTTAAGGATTACCCTAAAAACTAATAAATAATTATATTTCCCATTAGAAAAGAGCAATAAAATATATATTTTGTAGGTGATTAATGAAAACGGTCAAGGAAACGTTGACAAATTTAAATTAATTAATTATGGAGAAATGTACAAAAAAGAGTACCGACCGTCAAAAAGTCCCCATAGAAACGTTCGTGGGGGTTAGACCCCCTATCGATCTCCTCCACTTCAACTCTCCAGCTTTATGGGTCCGTAATATAAAATTCAACCATATTTTGTGACAGTATACACTAAACAATATCACAATTGACTCTCTACCGAAGTGAAGATGACTAATGCTGTATTCTTGAAATGCAGACAGATTTCTCGCAATGAATTGGTATAATTGAAAATGTAAATGAGGAGACAAATTACAAAATATTAACAGTATACCCCCCAAACATATGGCATCCATATGACTGTAACTGTAAGCATAAAATATAAATTGAGAGAGAGAAAGCATTAATTTGGTAACAGGAAATCCAACAAATACAAATGTACGAATTAATCCCTCTTTACGAACATTTTAACTGGGCATTTTCATGTCGAAAAGCCAAAACAAAAATTATTATATAGCTTTAAATTAGTATTATGCCATTTTTTTGAGGGATTGTATGTTGAGAAAATAATTTCTATATAATTAATTTTAAATGTATGAGTGTATAGCAAAAAAAAAACAAATAAATAAACCAATACGAGAGACTGGTCTCAAAATAAGAGAGACAAAAATACAATAGCATTTGGTAATCCCACAGTCCTACAGTAGTCTACTTGTGATCACACTCAACAACTTTTCTATTTATCTGTTCATTTATACTGGTCGGTAATTCATTGAAAGTGTAATCATCAATTTTTTTCTTCATCTTTGGCAAAATATTCGTGTTTTGTATGTGTATTGTGTTATAAGATTATTGATTTATTAATTAAATAAATATTTACTGATAGGATAATTTTAAAGAATATAAACAAAATATAATCGACACTTTTATAATTCAAATGACCTTATGAAACCTTGTCCATCCATCCATCGAGCGATATCACTTAAATTTACTTTTTTTTCATTTCGGAAACTAGTTAAGTGCGTAATTGAATACGATCAGGATGAATGACACCTCACTTTTGCCAAAAATTCAAAAATCAATAAACATGTTTTATACAAAACTGGTTAAATATTTAGTTTAGTCATTTAATTTGATATTTAAATAATTTTTAGCATTTTTTGTTGTGATTCTGTACATCTGCGACGGTTATACTATAGATAGATACACCGGTTCATTGTTATGTTAATGGGGTAGAACAAATTTAAGGGGTCGAATAATCAATCATTCAGATTTTTAATCGCTTTCGAAAGTGTGTAGTCCATAGTATTGAAAAATTTCGTCCCCTTTAAAAATTCAAGATGGTTTATGTGGAACACATTTTGGTAGTAGCATCACAGCGAAGGACAATATATTGATTCATTTTTGGTAGTATCGATTTGTAACTTCAATTCAGTTTATTGTTTATCAATTTTAAACTCTAAATTCTATATTTAAAAGAGAATAAAAATGCATACATTTCAATTAGATCCTAAAACCGAGGATAACATACTTTAGTTCCGTTCCATTCTCAATTTTAAGAGCATTTTGTATTTCTTTTCAAGGAAACGGACATGATATAAATAAAAAAATGAATTACCGCAAGTTTTTCCCATTACTTGTAACAGTATTAACATTAAACCTGCAGCAAACAGCTGCATTAATAGAAGATGTAATTGACATAATAAAACTGGGCAAAGATGTAACGGAAGGTGTTTTGGAAACATGGGAATTGGTGGAGCAAACAAGCCTAATTAATGGTGTTGATTATCCATTTTTTAAAAAGCAACAAAAGAAAATTCTAAATCGAATGACAGAACTATCACGACAAATTGACTTTGTTGAGTCAGAGGTTGGTATGACATACATACATATACTTAGGTAGACATATTTGTCGTTAAATATTAAAGCCGACAAGTTAAGTGCTGGATATTATGAGATATTATTATTGTCATCACTTTGTTAACGATAGTTTATTCCACACTCAAATTGTTATTTGGTTCGCAGACATTAAATATAGCTACATGGACAATTGAGTCAATCAATGAACAAATGAAAACAAATACTCAATTGATATTGGGCTTACATGAGCTGAGCGATATGATAAATCGAATTTCGACCCAGAACAGTTTAATGCAAACATTTTCGGATAATTTTTCGGATTTGGAAAACTCAACATTGTACAAATTTGCTGAGTGGACGGTTTCACCGAGCAGTTTGGCCATACAAGGATTACTTGATCGAATTCATTTACTAATGACTGGATCCCAAGATTTATCATCGGTTGGTAGTAAAGGAGTTCTGTACACAATCGCTGATAATTTACAGGTTGTTATTTAAGTTTCTTTTTGTTTTCAATATAGCCACATATAGCAATTTAGATATGACATGGTTTCAAGTGCTACGAGCAACAAAAATGTTTTGCGATTTTTTGAATTTCATTTAGTCATCATTTTTCGAAATTATGCAAACAAAACAAAAGTTTTTTTTAAATTATAATTTCTATGCCGATTAGCAAATCAGATATTTTAACCACATACGACGATTAGCGTTTATGTTTTTGGTTGTGTACAATATATAGCTTTAGTATTTTTCAAGCATGCTTTATAAATGTTGACTCATATTATCTATATATGATACATATGTACGCCAAATACAATTTTTAGATTATAATTCACTGGCACTGTCTTGTTAAACAAAAAGAAGTGTTAAGAAATCGTTAAATATGCTTCCTACAAGATGGTTTCAATCTTAAACTAAAAGAAAATTACAAACATTCTCGGTTAACACGGTATACTAAGCACGCTTTCACTATAACATGATAAGAAAATTGCGAAAATTCTCATAAAACATGGTAATATGTAGGAATCTATCTATCGTGTTATAGGAAGGATGCCTGTAATTCACATTCAATGTCAGCACGTGTCTATAATATTGTGAGTAATAAACAAAAACATTCATTGTTAAGTTTTTTAGAAGCAGTTTTGCTGTAAAAAAATGTGGACAAACGTTCAGATAATGTCGACGTACAATGAACTGTAAATAAATTATTAAAATAAAGAAAGATATTAGAGATAAATAGAAGGTCACACCACATTTTCTTCAAACTATTCTATATGGAAATAAATAAATTCATTGTCCCGATTTGATTTTGTTCACTTAGTATGAACAACTAAATGCTTACGAACAGAGAATCAATAATTTACTTAACGAAAAAAAGAAAAAAACTCAAATCATTTAAAACAACACCAATACTCATTACGACAATTTTCTATTCATATGTACATTGGATAATGTTGGCCTGGGTCTGGTTTAACCCACCATTTTACATTTGCATCAGGTACCTAGCATACATATCCAGATTAAATTATTATAAATGAAAATATATTTATTATTTAAATAAAATTTCAAATGAATAAGTATGCGAGTTGTTCTCTGTGCCACCACAATATATATAATAAACATTTACACAACAGGCAAGAGGCAAATGATTTTTTTTTTGGAAAGCGGCTCTTAGTTTCAACAAGCCAGTCAAACCGTACTGATACCTTGGAACGAACGCCGCGAAGGTTGATAAATATTTTCAAGTTTACAAAGAGATTACAATTTGCTCGTTATTTAAATTTAAAAAAAAATTAATCGCAATTATTTTGAAAATTCCAATTGAAATATTTGTTTTATTTTTAGTTTAAGTGGTAATTATTATTTTTAACAATTGATATTGAATTTTTTTTTTTAATTCCATACAATAAAATATTATTGCGTGATATAATGGATTTGTGTTTGATAATAGCAAAATAAAAGTCACAACATTTGAGTGAGAGAGTTGCATAATTAATTATTATTATTGATTTCTAAACTACGATATTAGTAGCAATGCTATTTCCGTAATTAAAGCAAAAAAAATTACAAAAATAAACAACATATTTCTTTGTTTAAATCACGAACAAAGTGATGTGAAAAAAACTATAAGACAATTATTCTCCAACATTTTTTGTGTTTATTAAAGTAAATTGAATTTTTAATTTTTTTATTGAAATCAAAACTCAAGAAATGTAAAGGAATAAATAAAATTGATCGAAATTGGAAAATTTAGCGGCGGCACACATACTTTGTATTTGATTTGCCATTTTCTGATTGATGTAGTAGAGGTACACATCATTTATATGGAAATAATTTGATGACGACGCAAAATAATTTTTATAGATAACAATGATGAATATAAATTAAACGGGATGCTGATTTTAGCATTTTGTATTTTTTATGCGACCAAAATAATTATTTGAACAACAAAATTTTCGTTTTTTTGTAAACTTTGTACAAACGACACAATTTGAGCAAGTGCCCACCACACTTAAGAGCCACTACAAAAAAAAAACTACAAAATATTGGCAACATTTTAATTATTATTACTTTGAAAGAGTATTCCTTTAAATCATCGCCAAAAAAAACAAAATCAATTTCAAACTAACAAATGAAATTTGATAACAAAATCGATTTAATTATTTATTTCTTTTCCAAATCATGATTTGTTCCAACCGTAGATATCTATATCTGAATGTCTATTGCGGAAACATCTATATACAATTCTAAATCACCCACAAGAACAATTAACCCAATTAGGAATGAATTTGCATATTGGTGGTATTAAATAACTGGGTAATTGGTGGTACTAGATAACAACGGATCAAAACAACGGTCAACAAACTAATATTAGTATATAATTTAGTAGATATTTAGAGAATAACATTATGATAGTGGCCTCTCTCATCTTTCAAATACAAATCAATTATTATCACGTCACTGTAACATTGTATGTGTACTAGTGACCACACAATATGACCTTTACTATTTATTTATTTAGATTTATACGATAAACAGTTCTATTTTAAATTAATTAAAAATTAAAACAAAGTGATAACGAAAAACATAAAAAGAAAATTAGGAAAAATGTGTTAAATTGATTAAAAAAAAAAATGACGTGGAAAAAATTACTTTATGTACTATTTTTTGTAGTGACAATAATTACAAATGCAACAGCAATTAAACAAAAGGGTGCCTCAGATATTGATGCAAGTCGGGCGGCATATTTGCAAATCGAAAATTCATCATGGGCCGCCATTGAAAATGATATAAATCAAAAAAATGTACTAAAATATATATTCGGTGTTCATCGAACATTTGCCGAACAAAAATTGCAACGAAATTTTTACGGAAATGAATTTATTGTTCTTGAACCGATCTATGAATGGAAAGTACTAGAAAAAGACTTAATGACATTAAATAGTTTATTTGATAATTTTCGTTTGTTGCTGGCGCAGCATATTGATGAATTCGATGAATTGGCCAATAATGATTTTGCCGAAACAGTTTTGTCCGATAAACATTGGCCAGTTAATGAGACATTAGATCAAATTGAAAATATTATGGTCAAACAGGGATTGTACTACAAAGCTATGGTGGTTTGTATTTTTTAATTTGACTAATGAACCATTTTTTTGGAATAAATTATTTCACATACGATAAATTCGCGATGAAACTTGAGCCTAAAAGCGTTCAACATTTTTGTTTGAAATTTATTTCTCCAATTTCATAATAACAGTTAGTTATGTATATTTATTCCAATCGAACAAATAAAAACCTTGAAACGTGCTATCAGTTGCATTACATACTTATATACAGAGGAGTGCAATGAACAAGTATTTATTTATGTGATATATGACTAAATATTTATAAATAATGTATTGATTAATTCACTATAAGTCATAGCAAATGGAGTATTAAGAGAACGTTTTCACAACAATTCAGCAATTACTATTATAACATTATTTATAATAATTAATAAGCACAAATGATTTATAATACTATTTTCAGGAAGCTAAATCACAGGTGTGCGCAACACGTCAATCAGCACAGCAAGTGCTGTTTCAATTGTACAGTGCCATATCAATTACAGAACTTAAAGGATATGCAATGATGCAATTTTCATGGATGTTACTGAGAACATATGGAAAAGGTAATTAATTTATTTATGATGAGATAATATGAAATATTGGTTCATTTGGTCCAGACACGTCAATGGCAAAAGAAGCTCTACATATAGTTTCTTCTGAATTACTACATAAGTAAAATTTTATTCACACTTGAACAAACAATTACCCATTAATTATTAATACGTACCCACTTGCTTCAAAACTATTAATATGAAAAAGAGTATTTCTTATTGATACTATATAGGTAAAAATTTAAAATACCCCATTGAAAATTAATAGTTAAAAACTAAAATAGTTTAAAAATTAGAAGTACAATTTAAAATGTGTACACGGTGCACGAAAAAGGAAGAGCATTTTGTGATAGGGGAAAAATGGTAATATGTACATTGCTACAATTAATCGTCAAATATTTGGATTTATGATCTATGAATCTAAATATTAAATTATCAAAAATTGTATGTGGTAATTACCGGTCTGGTTTTCATTAAATTCCATTTAAAAAAAATGTTAACTGGTTTTTTATGTAAGAAAAAAAAATTATAGCAAACCTTTAGATTGTAATTAGGGATATCTACTTTTTTTATGTTCTTAATACTCCACCAATATTTTTTATTTTATTATTATTATATCCATATTTAAATTTACAGAGCTATAGATGCGCTACCCTCAAATTCTATTTTCTGAGATCTCAATTTCATTCATTGTTAAGAATAATCATTCATAATTTTACAAAAAAATTTATGCATGAATTCATATAATTTTTATTTGTAATGGTCATAAAAAGATGGAGGATGTGGTCTGTACACTCTACTATAGATTTTAATATAGATTTCCTAATTTTGTTGTACATGTATATGAATGTATGTATGTTCAAATTTGGCGTTGCTTTTTCAAATTGGAGGAGGGAAAAATGATTAATTAGTTCATAGAATTAATATTTAGAATTTGAGTATTTACCTACAAATGACAAATTAAAAAGTATTTTTTTGAAAAAAATTACTCATTAAAATATTACCATATCGTATGTACGTATGTTGTAACAACAATATAATTTACGGCGGTATCTCCACATTACTATCTTATGATAAAATTATTGAGAAAAAAAACATTTCCTGTTGAACAATACCCAGATGTTTTTCTACGATTGGTATTGTGTAAATAATTTCTTTTTTTTTAAACAATTGAAACTCATAGTTTAATCAGAAATTTTGCGACCCACAAATCTTGTCCCATAGGAAAATCAAATACATATTACACACATTTTTTTGTTTTAAATAATTAAATTTAAAAAATGTTCATATAACACGACAGGTAACTACACACGTGAATCGCAATTGATGCATCAACGTTTTGTTGATCGAACCGAAAAAACCCAATTACTACTGCGCAAAGTAATGGAACGAGCCGATCGTACCGTATGGCGATGTGATCCACAACAACATATTGAAGGTGAAACGTACATTCAAGTAACCCGATTACTTCAGGGATATATTGAAAATGAAGTCGACATGAATACCGACGAAACGTGCAAAGAAAACTGTGCTGCATATCAATATGCCGAAAATTATGGTTGTTTCAAAGATTTGTACTGTGCAAAACAACCAAAATGTAGCGGAAAATTGCTCAATTGTCAATTTGTTGATTCTGATATGTGGATTTGTCCATCGGTTAGTTAGAACATTTAAAAAAATTATATTACAATGACCACCGCTATTGACCATTCATAATGTTTTGCCATTTTAGAAATCTTCAAGCATGCGCCGATACGAATATATCGAATATGAAAATGGTCGAGTACTTGGTAAAAGAGGTAGCTGCACGAGAGGTACGACAAAAGTTGATTCGTGGTGGCGTTGGATATTTTGGCATTGCAGTTATTGTTTGTGTATTTGTGATGAACAAAGTTCCAAATCCGATAGATATTTCAATTTACGTGAATCAGTTTCAAATGTCACAGCCAACAGGTAAACTCAAATGATAACTTTATTTGAAATCAACCCCCTTTTTATTTTATTGAACTACAAATTTCTAGAGTGGTCACGGGTCTCCGATTCCGAAAAGTCAATCGTATAATTCACTTACAAATACAAGAAGGTCAACTTCTACCTCGAGGTAACATTAATGCATCAACGGTGGAATGGAAACCGGTGTCAGACTATAAATTACTTGATCGGGGCATACGAAATAACATTGATTATCATACAATGGGATGGGATAAGCGAGCTGTTGATTTGGATGATTTAACGGCACCATCAAGTCATGTTGTGACAGGGGTACGTTTTCGTTTGGTTGGAACTCATTTAAACATGGAAATTCGTATAACTGAAGTAGATTTTGTAAGTGGAAGATTAATGGACCCGGACCAAAGTCCATGGATATCTAATGATAATACCGACAAGAGCCCAGAGAGAAGGTTTGATTGTAATTTTTTTTATAAAATATTTATTTATTAAACAAATTTAAATTTCAGAACACCAGTAACACTTCGCCGTCCGGACGTATCAACAAAAAGTCAATCGAAATCTGTTCCCGATTCAAAATCAAATCAATACATTGAATTTACCCATACGGACATAGATTTTGATGTAGCCCAAACAACCGTTCCATTTATTGATTCACAAGATGTGACATCAATTCCACCCGTTGCATTATCTGGCGCTGGTATTTATCATAAGGGACAAGATCTGTTCGGAGGTTTTATATCACCAAAGTTAATTACTTTTGATTTTTCTCCACACATTCAAACACCCAAGCCAGATGATACAGTTAATGTAATAAATTTAGTTTAACTTAGTAATAAGAATTACCTATTAATATTAATAACATCAACTACTAAGTGATAATGATTTCTTTTAGATTTTAAACAACACATAATACATAATTTCTACATAATAAGTATTTATGTACTACTGTGAAGTAGGTATTTAAATATTTTTTTTTTTAATAAAAAAGTGATGGAATACCAATTTTTGTACTTATTTATACTGCCTAGCATAAGTAAAAAAAAATCATGGTCATATCCCAATATCATTAAGAATATTGAAATCATTTCAAGCGAAGTAGCTCAAATTGTCCTTAATAAGTAACTGAAAAACGGCGTAGATAGAAAGAGTACTTTGTGTTACTAAAAGAAATGTAGAGAAATTTAAAACAAATATCGCTCGTTGATATAACACCCCTACCTAGTAAAATGAAGTAATTGGATAGTTAGGTTTTCGAAATAGACGTGGAAGGAAGGATGGTGAATTTATGAATATTTGATGAATGAAAATCAATCATTAAAAATAAAAATTTACAATTCTAATGCAGTCTTTTTAAAAACACTACACTGGTGTAGTACACCGACCGTTTTTATATAAATTTCTTCTTTCAAAATAAATAAAATAATAAATTGAATGTTAGTCAAACACCAAGTATATCATCGTTGATTTAATGTAATACACCAGTGGAACATATCATAAATCATTTATAAAAAGCAATTCGTATTTTAGTAAAATAAAATCAAAAACATGTACTCACTTGTACTCTCAGAGGATGCATCATAAGTAACGTCAAATTCTCCGTTGATGGTAAAATATCTCGAAATGACATTCCCATTGTTTTCACTGCTTGACATGTGAACGCAGCCAAATAACGATGAAGTGGAAAATGAAAAGATGATCTCATCATTTCTCTCTGTTATATTAATAAGTAATTAATAAAATATTATATATTCTCTGATATTATTTCTTTATATACTTTTTCGAGTTTTGGGCGATATAAATAGATAGCATCTAGCCAATCCTGTAGATACGTTACACAATAAACCATAATTTTCTTAGCCAAATCGGCATGTGTTAAATCTTTTAAATGTGATATAATTGACCACATAGGATATGCACTTGCTTCAAGTTCACACGAAAATGCTGCATAATATGAGCTTGGTTCATATTCAACGTGTGTGCCAGTTTCCCGTATATTTACATTCATGCCCTGAAGCATCGATAAAAATTGAAACCACATATCAACCAAATTATCATCACGTAGAAAAACAAGCGCAACGGATTCATGTGATAGGACATTATTAAAATCCGAAACTAGCGGCCAGTAGCAATGTTCTTTCATTACACGTTTAGCACAGTCAATAACATAATGGAAATTTTTCGATGGATCTATTAAATTTAAGTCGTAAATAAATTAATAAAAAATAAAGAATTCTTACCATGTAATGTATTTTGTATTAAATTTTTTGACATCATTATCTTAAGACTGATGATCATAACATGTAACAAACTTAACTCTTCTACCATTTTCAGTGCTAAGCTCTCGTTGGAAAATAATTGAACACTCATATGAACAACTCGATTACTAAGCGTATCTGGATCATTTGACATTTCCAGTACGCTTGGTATTCTACTGTAGTGCATCACAAATGTTCTAGTTAAATGTTCCTAAAATTTAGTAAACCAACCAATATACAAAAAATGAACAACTATTTAAAAATATGGAGGCTTACCTTATAGTCTTGATCGGGTAACATATTTAATAAAAAACAAACTATATTTTGGGGAAATTCAAATTTGAATGTCCAAAATATAAATTCTTCTAATAGTGTTGAATGGTTTATTGTTTCTCCTAAAGCCGGTAGATGCTTGTATTCGTCTGGTGGTTCAGGGCTAGAAAAATTATAAAACAGTTATCATCGTAAGAATTTGCATTCGCTCGCTCGAGTTACTCGTGTACACGATAACTCAAGATCGCGTTGAGCTAGAGACTTGACATTTTCAATACAAGGATTTAGGTTTGGACAAATTGTTAGTTTCCCTAAAGTGCTGTAAAGGGGCTTTATATAATCACATACTTTGTAAGCATTAGAGCTGCCTTCGCTTAACATGAGGTGGAATAATTAAGGAGTTATGAAAAATAACAATAAGTTAGATATAGACAGACAAACGACGATGTCCAAGTGATCAAGGACCAATATCTGCAATCATGTTGCTATTATTGATAATTCCACATGCTACTCTTTGGACACCATTAACAGATAAAATTATTCTACCAGAGCATAGATGAAAGCTTTGAAAATTAAATTTAATTAATAAATGACCCTTTCTCAACGAAACAAAGATATCCACGTCAATTCACAAACGTTCGCGCAATTCTACGTTGGCACTGCTTAACTGTTAGCAGAACGTTTAGTGGCAATATGTTTTGGTTAGAATTTCAAATAGTTTACTGTACATAATGACACAGAGTCGAGTAACTTACCTTGGAAAAGATTTGACTGCATTTTCATATTTCTTTTTGCTAGATAAAAGAAACCTTCCGTACTCATTATCTGGAAAAGGAAGTTCCACTAATGATTTGTAAAGCTGTAAAAAAATCAATTGTGCAATATATAAAAAAAACCGTAATGAAATATGTAATTACCTCTGTATTTATAAGTGCTTTGGTCATAACACGTCTCATCAGTTCTCCCATATTATTTAATTCCATTAACATTGTACAGTACTCATCGCAAGCTTTTGCCGCTTGTCCATAATAATTTTGAGACGCCCCATTATCACGAAAATGTTGTAAAAGTCTTAAAAGTAATCGTGGCATTAAAGCTTCGGCCACTGCCATCAAGTCATTTGGTACCGGTGACTTATTTGTGGAATTATTTATTCCATGATCGCTACAGAATCCTTCAGCTTTCATTACCGATGTATCACCACAATCACATGCACCACCCGCTTGTGATAAGAACATATTAAAATCATGTGTGGAGTGATCACCTTTTTTAAAACAATTTCGACATATTGACATACAAGGAGATATTCCACAAGTTCTACATCTGTATGCAACAACATGAGGAATCCAAACTAGACCACATTTTGCATGGTTATCATATCCTCGAACTATAAATAAAAACAACAAAATGTAATGAAAAGTAAGTACTTGTGGGCTATTGGAATTTTAATCGATCATTAAACTAAATTTAAATAATATCAAATCAAAGTGTTCAAGTTCAACAGCATTTTTTAACAAAAATGTTGTTAAATGACATCACCTGAATAATCATTTTTCTCAGCTGTGCTCAATGTCAAAAATAGAATTTTGAATTAATAATTATTTGGAAAATGTTGTTTAAGTAAATGATGATGTTATCATCTCTGATTGTATTGTATTGTTTGTATGTACATTAGTTCATAAATAAGTTGGAGACATATTTAGTTAAAGTATTTTTTTATTTATTGAAACAATTATTATTACATTGGATGTATTGGACTCAAGACTGAAACAATCATATCACTACTTAGTAACCAGAAATATGATCAAAAGAACAAACATAGCTAACTATGGTAAATGTAATACCTCTAGGCCCCTGGCTCATTAGAGCATCACAGTACTTAAACGAATAAAAAGAGGAAACATTTTATTAACTAAGTATTTAAATAATTTTTAACGAAATAAGGAAAAATAGGATTGATGGCACACGCTTAATTTTTTTACTTCTCTAGGTTTCCAGTGTTTTAAGGTGTTCTTGATGAATGGGAAAAGCGGCCATGTAGGAACACATAATTCTTTCTCCGTTTCCTTCAATTTTCATTAAGTACTTATGTATATCCCAGCTTCATTGGATGTTGTAAATTTAAAGAAAAATGTAAAGAGAAATGTGTGTAAAGAAATGGATGTTGAATGGGACATTATGATGGGAAAATACATCACAATCGTATATTAAAATATAGATACAAAGTTAACAATTTATAATTAATTTACGATTCAATAATTTAATAGAAAAAACAAGACAAATATGTGACGGCCATTGCAGGGATGTTATATGAATTGACTTATTCTCTTCAGAACGATTACAGGTAAAATGAATGATTGATTAGCAATTGTAGAACGGTGTTGGCTGATGCATTGCCGAGTCTGTTGTTGTGGTTTTTGGTCGAGATTGCACTCTCGAGTGTTTCCGGGACGTAGACCCAACCACAATAGGAAATTGTTACCAGTCAAAGAACACAATGAACTATTATCTAAGCAATACCTATGGGCAACCTTCAAAACAAACCATCCATGAAATCAAATAAGTAGAATGAAACCACCACCCCGAAACATACGCAAAGCAATGAAAACATTCGAAAACAACATCACTGAAACAACGAGGAGCTTAGGGCAAAATTCTAATTCTAATAATATTGAAGACGTGACCTACAAAAAGGGGCTGAAACTAATACACACCGAGGAGGTGACACGCACTATTTCTGGATACCCACCAAATAGGGTATTGAACAGCAAACCTCCCGAAATATCTGACGATGAGGACAATCTACCAAGACAGTCAAGAGCCATTTTGTCACAGCTTAGATCTGGTTGGTCACACATTCTGCGTAACTACCAATTCAAGATCAACCTGATAGACAACGAGATGTGTCCTGACTGTAACATAGCTGTGCATGACGTGCAACACCTATTTGATTGCCCTCAGAAACCGACTCATCTGACAACATTGGATCTATGGCTAAAACCACGTGAAGTCGCGATGTTCCTGGACTTGGAAATCACCTAACCCAAAGAAAAAAAAATGACGAAACAACGGTGCTGACAGATAACAAAGTCGCTAAAACAACAACATTGATTAGCAAGGCAAATGGCCTGCCTTGTCTGGGTTGACCAGCATGTCCTTCGTTAAAAATAACAGACATATTAATAACTGAACCAAAACTACTATATTAGGCATAGCTATTGGTATTGAACAAGTGATGAAAATCGTGGAGTGATTCGTTACTGGATGGACATTTTTCTATTTCAGGATTGATCCTATTAAAATACTGTCTCTGGCCAGTGAATTGCACGCACTCTTCGTATATATATATATATGAAGGGTACATACAATTCACTAGCCAGGGAATATAATCGTTTAGAGTGTGTGATCATTCTGATATTATCTGTGCTAAAGTGAATCTTGTTGATCTGAACAGCTGCTTCTCATAGTTTGATATCTGCGGGGGTCTGTCACACATGACTCTATTTAGGTTATAACTATTTGTTGCATCTTCTACCGCTTTTAAATGTAGCATTTTTACATCACTTTTATATGTATTATCGTAGATGTTTATGATGGTAAAGATCTCGACCTACCTATAGGATAGTTAGGTAATATCTATTGCAGTTCTTCTAAGCACAAGATTTAAGATGACTGTAAATAACTATTTATTATCATACAAAACATGACCGATTATAAAAATCGAAATTCTAAATCTTTTTTTTAATATCAATTGAAAGATTTACATTTTTAAATAATCTTCTTTAAAATTTGATTAAAAATTATTTTGAAATAAAAAATCAATATCTTTTACACAATTACTTAATTAATTATGCATTTTATATTCAAATGAACTATGAAGTATGTAAAGTATGTAAAAGACGATAAATAGAATTAGGCATAGCTGAAATGAGTACTAAAGTCTTAAGTATTGGCCGAATATAGAAAAAACATTAAACACGATTGACAACACCTTGATAAAAACTTTTTTTTTTACTCGTCAGGGTCAGCAAACTATAAGTAATATAATAATTGAAAAAAAACTAAGAGGTTTTTAATGCGCTCGATTGAGATTTTTACACAAGGCAGAAATCGTTCATTAACAAACAAATAATTAACTTAAGTGAAATATAAATTTAACAAGAGCACATTCTATCGATAATGAACAAACCTGTCGACATTAACAATGCACAATATATTTTTTATCGAAATATTAGTACCTCTAATACATCTATTACACAATAATTGAAAGACAAAATCATATGGTTGGTAATTTTCGGTTAATGAACTTTCCAGGTAGAGATCGCCACACATACATTCTGTTATGTATATATCTGCTAAGCAGCCATAGGCAGAGCAGCAATCATCAAATACCGCAGAGATTATGTCGGCGATGTTGATGAACAACTAAAAAGTTCATCTATGGTAGAGATAATTAAAATATAACCTCAACTATATATATATAACTAAACCATCATATTCTTATTATATGGATAAATAACTTATTTTTAATATTCTTACGGAAGTCAAAACCAACATCTATTTTCAATAAATAAAATAGAAATGCAAACTAAATGCAAATCTAAGACAAATAGTCATATGAAGCAAAAAGGTGTCAATGACCGGAACATTGTTATAAATGTCGTCAATCAATTGATTTGCACAGAATGTTTTTGGATAACATTGGTATATTAAGTTGTTGAACTGAATTGAAATGAAAAATCAAGATTATATTATCTTTTACCTATCGCAGAGAACTCAGAAGGTGTTCGACCGCCAGCAATTAGCCATTTGCACCAATCAATATTTTCGCTATCATCGATTTTCTTGCCTGGGTTGAGCAGCATGTCCAGAAATGCCTCTAAATGATGAGATGAACCTTTATTTGTACATTGGGCATTGATAAACGCAGCCGCTCCACGTTTACCTTTCTGCATGATCATTTGTGCAATCGAACTTGAAGACTCCATATTGATGGAGCTCCACTTTTGCTGTTCCTTTTTTTTATTTTCGTTAATTTATCGGACCACTTTTATTGCTGACTCAATGACTACTAATTATATACATTGATGATATTTCGAGAATAATAATTACCATACAAGATCACTTGGCTTAAATTTCATTACAAATATCAAAACATTGGAAAACAATAATTTACATTTCCGCGAGTTGTTTTCCACCCAATTTGTTTGTGCTTAATAGTTTTGTCGATAAATTTTCATTTGTGTTAAATTAAATGTCGGGTATTTGCAATTTATCCTATTTATAGACAATTATAAAAGGCACTATAGAGTCGAAAAAAAATGGAAAACTATGAAAATTGTAAAAAATACATTGTAAATGTCAAAATCAAAAAAGTCATCGCACTGTCACACACCATCCAGCAGCTCCGATTCGTAAAAAACAATTTGTTAATGAAAATCTATTTGCCGATCAATAATCAAGCAAAAGTACCAATCCCAATTATGCACATATCACAATTTATAAATATATTACTAATTTAAATTCCGAAATTCATCGAGAACAAATTTGTTCATAGATTTTCTCGTAAATATTTGCGACAAAACGTAAAAAAATTTATTGAACGATTCAAGGTCGCAGGTTGATTTAGATGCGACTGAAGTTTGCATCAAATCAAAAATATCTAGCTGCGTTCAATTTACAGTAACAATACAGAACAAAACTTTGTTCACATATGGATATTAAATGATACAGTTTATGCATATCATTTTTAAGGTATTAGAATAGAAGTACTAGATTAAAGATATGTAATTCGATCATATTTTGCGTTATATATTGACTGCAGCGCTGTAGAAGGTTGGTGTATGTGTGAATGAGTATTTAAAAATGAAAATGACCGAATAATTTCAGTAATCCAATACAACAATCCATTCTCGAAATGAACAACATACTCAATTGTTGTAATAAAAAGCAACACAATAAAATAAATTTTCTTCCAAATAAAAATTTTAAACTTACTGTCTATTTGACCTTATACAAATTGTAAAACCATATAACATCGCATCTTGTATATTTAATATGAAAATTTTCACACTTTCTTTATATGATCTAGTACTTCTATTGTTATTCGATTACGGTAAGAATAGCAATTATTTATGGTGAACAGTGATAGTTTTGTGCTTTTGTAAATTAAGATTGTAAAAAACGAAGAGGTTAAAATGTAACTTTAAAAGACGGAATGTAACGTCTCTACATTAATGATGACATTTAACACTAGCTAACCTCAAATATAGACGAACAGATAAAATTTTTTTTTTTTTATTTTCCCAATTTTCCCTTACTTAACCCTTAGATTTTCGATCAAATTTCCTTAAAAAATTCGTATTTCTTAAACTACGGGACCATTGTTCGGAAAACTTCTTTTCACCAGTTAGCTCTTTCGAAAATCTATCAGAAAAAAAATATTTGGGTGACCGTCGGTAGTGGGGGTGGTACGTTTT
>JANSTT010017103.1:0-18448 GCA_026745375.1 Platyura marginata | reverse complement strand
ACTTCGCACAAATACTATTAAATTTACACACACAATTGTAATAACATCGCTCAGGCTGTTATATAGAAGGCTATGATTAAATGCATAAGACAATCATTTTATTATTATTAAAAATAGGTTTCTGGTGTACTTTGATGCCTATTCTTTATTAACAATTACATTTCTAATAAAATACTTGTATTAAAGTTTGCCTGTTTTCGTTTAAATCGCCCCTGTATACGTAGAATCAGCACAGCGGATTATATAAGGATGTATATATATATGTATGTATGATATATAGATATATATATCAAACAATCTGTAAAAGTAAAAATTGGAAAACCGTCATAACTTGTATGATTTTCTGTGCTGCAATCCCGTAAATGTCAGCCTAAACACCAAAGTTAGCTATCTAAATTAAATGATTGATTCAAATACCAGTTTTGAAAAAAAAACGTCAATTTTTTTTTTTATTAAATTTTGTTATTGATGGTATCGTAAGTATACAGATGTAAGATAATTTACAAATCGTTTAGCTTTACAATTACTATTACCAAGATTCCTATCAACGCGTTTAATCAACGTTACCTCACCAAAAAGTGTTTTTTTTTCTTTCATTTTGTTTGATTTATTTTGGCCAGACATGAATTCACAGAGCCCGTAACTTATTAAATTATATTTTTCGTATAGGTGTTCGTTAAAATTCACATTATAAACATACATATACATAATTGATGCTTCATTCAATTTTTCCTTTATTTTTCATACCTTTTTTTTTATTGCTATTTTTATATTTTTAATCATCTGGTAGGTATATTGTATAACGCACGCATTTGTTTCGCGCAAAATGTATAAAATTCGCGAAATTTTATAAAAATATGGTGGCCATTATCAAGGCTAATGTTCACCATTATAGTCAAAGTCAAGGCCATATTTTCATCAGCGCGCTCTTCGTGTGGAAGTTGATTGTACTTACTATGGTTTTTGAGTATGCGCTATTGCCATGCCATTTTTGTTGATTTTAGATATTGAATTTTTGAATTTTATCTCTTATTTTATATGTAGGATGAGATGATTTCTTAATAAGCAGATTTATTGTTTTTTTTTTGCGAATTCTTTTGTAATGAATAATTTAATTATACTATAAATAATATTCAAAATACTTATAATGTTTGCATATTTAACGGTTACTTTTTATTAGAGGTCCAAAGTTTGTTGAAAATATGTTGTTTTTAGTCTCTATTTAACTGTTGCTTTGCTACATAGGTTTTTCTGAAGACATAATAAAATATTCAGTACCTTTCTAAGAAAAAAATAGATTGACTCTATCGTTATCATCGTGTTAATTATGTTAAAAAGGTTTAAATTAGAACTCCCTAATTAAAAACAATTTCCAAAATTTTAATTTAATCATTAATACTGAAGTTGGAAAAGTCGCAAGCGAAGCGATCAAAACATGTTTACTATTTTTAAAATTTTAAAGTTACTTTAAAAATTCAAATAAAATTACTTGGTAAATTACATAATAATCAAATTTTAAAATAAAAGTAGGTCACATGTCCCAATTTATGTACCTATAAATTTTAAGCTAAGGAGTTGAGATAAATCGTTTGAAACATAATTAATGTTATCATCTTAACAACTGGGGGTTGGTTTACTCGAAATATCTACCTCTAAATACGCCCTAAATACGACTTAGAATTTTACGAGAAAGATAATAGTGTTGAAATTTTTTTTCTACGATGAGTATTAAGCGGCGTTACAAACTCCGTACCAAAGTTATAATACCCTTGATTAACATCATACGGGTATAAAAATATTTGCTTATAAGTAATGAAGTTTAAGTTAATTTAATAAAAATTAAGAATATATTAAGATTTAAAAAAATTTAGGAACGTTTCAAAAATAATCATAAGGTGATACAGTAAGCTTAATAACTTTTGAATACTTCCTTAACTAAACTGTTAAGTAAACATACAATTTCACTTATATTCGTGACAAGTGACAAATAATAAAACATATACTAAATATACTTAAATATTTAAAATCAGGATTTTTTTCAAATAAACAAAAGTATCATTAAAATATTGGCATAGATTGGATTTTAGAAATTATTGTTATTTTTTTATTTTATGAATTTTACCGTTGGACTCGCGGATATATGTACCTATCGCGGTATATGTACGTTTACCTTAATTAAACAAATATTCCTCCGCATTTTACAAAATATATGTTGTGAACAAATTTTCACCCGCCCTTCTCTCAGAATATACATACTGTTAAAATTCCAAAAAAAAAAAATAAAAAATTATAAAAATATAGATATATTTCTATAGAAGAATAAAAATCACTGAGCCAGCAATAAAACCAATCTGAAAACGATTATTACACCACATTCCAATCGGCACCCATGTATCAACTATCAACTATTATTCTTAACAATTCCTGATCTTAGCTTTATCTAGAGAGACATTTAAATAGCGAAAAACCAGTTTTCTCTAACTATAAAAGATATGAATTTATTCTATCAAAACTAATTTATGTCGCATCGATTTTGAAATTATATTATTTTATACATCGTCGGATCGATCGGTATACATATATACATTCCTTTCTATATCTCTCCAACAAAGTAAGTAATAGTATCTCTTTCCTAATCTTGATTATGATATAGATTAGATTTCTGATTCTTTGGGTACGGGTGTCGTCGGATCGATCGATATTTATGTAACATAAGTTTCTATTCTAATTAACGGATTTATTTTTATTAGGACGAAGATAATGAATCATCTGAAAAACGTTCAGCAAAAGATGCACTATTGCTTTGGTGTCAACGTAAAACTCATGGATATCAAGGTGTCAACATTCAGGTATTTTATATCAATACAACATATCAATTAAATTGATTTTCTATAAATTGTATTTCATTCAAATGTAGGATTTTACTGGATCATGGCGATCCGGTTTAGGTTTCAATGCATTGATTCATTCACATAGACCGGATTTGTTTGATTACTCAACATTATTGCCCGGCAGAAATATTGAAAATCTCAATCATGCATTTAATTTAGCTAATGATGAACTTGGTATTAATAGGTTTGTTCATTTTACATTTAATATCAATAATGATTATATAGATAGAATATTGATTATAATAATAATAATTTTTCTAGGTTATTGGACGCAGAAGATGTGGATACTGCTAGACCGGATGAAAAATCAATTTTAACTTATGTGGCTTCTTACTATCATACATTTGCTCGTATGAAAAATGAACAAAAAAGTGGAAAACGAATTGCTAATGTAAGTATGTGTATGTAAATAATTATATTTATACTCGTCATTTTTCAAACATTAAATTTTTTTATAATTATAATTACAAACAGTTTTTGAACCTAAGATAATTAATTTCATTGAAGATTAGACCAGTTTTAGATTTTTATTTTATAACATGTAGGAACTATTCTCAAGTAAAAAAACTATTGCAGGTACTAACTGACACTTGCATATAAAATGAGAGATTGAATAGAACTCTTTCCATTAAGATTAATTGATTGAAATAGGACAGTTCTGTGTTAAAAACTTGATTAGTCGTTTGAATTCCTCCAGTAGGTATCTTAGTACAGATATTTTTGAAAAGAAGGTCGTTGAGAATGAGAATGGAAAATTCTTAAGTCTGCCTATTTTAAACAAGTTACTTGACTTCTTCAACTATTTTTAGTTGTGGACAACCAATTGGTGGTTTAGGGCTAAACAAATAATTAGCGCCAAAGCTGTTAAAATGACTGGGCATAGCGTCAGTATACTGTATAATATTGCTGCCATATATATTTTCGTTTTTCTCCAAATGTTTAACGCTTTCCCCACGGGGCCACGGCGTCTTTTTAATTTAGCAAAAAAAAATAAAGTAAAACCGAATTATAAAGAAAATATTGTTTATAAAATGATAACAAATTATATTAGAAATGTATTTACTTGAAACTCCCTTTTCCCGTCTGGGGTATATTAGCTTAATATCCAACAGATTACTTACAAATTTGATGTTTTCAGATTGTTGGCAAATTAATGGATGCAGATAAGCGTAAGGCACACTATGAGCGATTAACAACAAATTTACTCAGTTGGATACGATATAAAACGCAAGAATTGGAACAAAGAAATTTTCCAAATTCTCTAGAAGGAATCCAGAAAGAATTACTATCTTTCAAACAATACAGAACTATAGAAAAGCCACCAAAATACAAAGAACGAAGTGAAATTGAAGCATTATATTTCACAATTAACACATTATTGAAAACACTCCATCAACCACACTATACACCACAGGATGGTCAACTGATCAATGACATCGAAAAGGCGTGGCAGCAATTAGAAAATGCAGAATATCATCGGGAAGTTGCGTTGCGTGAAGAATTGCTGAGACAAGAGAAATTGGAACAACTTAATTATAAATTCGAAAAGAAATCCGTACTACGTGAAGGCTATCTAAAAGAAATGATACAGGTTTTGTCAGATCCTCGATATGGTGCCAATTTCGGTCAAGTTGATGCAACTGTAAAAAAACACGAAGCCATATCGGCCGATATTTTAGCCAGAGTAGAACGTTTTAATGATCTAACAGCAATGGCCAGTGAATTGGAACATGAAAACTATCATGGAAAGGATAGAGTCAAAAAACGTGAATCAGAAGTGCTGGAAAAATGGCGTAAACTCTTGGAACTTCTAGAAAAACATAAAAATAATTTGTCACAAATGAGCAATTTAATGAATATGCTACGAGAGATCGATGCCACGTTAGCAAACATTTTTGAGTTGCAGATTCAATTTGCATCTGAAGATGTTGGACCGCATTTGTTTGGTGTTGAGGAATTGCTGCAAGCACATGCTCTGCAAGAGCTTCAGCTGAATTCACTCGGAGAAACACAACGTCGTTTTAATCGCCAAGTGCAGGCTATTAAGAATACCGATCAGAAAGATATTTCCGTTGTTATACAAAAACTTAGCGAATTGAATGTCGAATTTGAAAAATTATT
Organism: Platyura marginata; assembly: GCA_026745375.1. Lineage (NCBI taxonomy): Eukaryota > Metazoa > Arthropoda > Insecta > Diptera > Keroplatidae > Platyura > Platyura marginata. The sequence continues at coordinate 13,436 of JANSTT010017103.1, read as the reverse complement.
AAAATTATGCGCCCAACGTCGAATGTGTCTTGAAGAAGCACGAAATTTTTACTTGTTCTTGGAAGATTATGATAACGAAGAAGGTTGGCTAATTGAAAAACAACGAATTTGTAAAACTGGCATATCAGCTAAAGATTTACGTGCTGTTATGTCGTTGCAACAAAAACACAAAGCACTGGAAGATGAAATAAAGGTTCGTAAGCCAAAATCAATGCAAATGGCTGATGCTGGTCGGAAATTAGTTGCCGATAAACATCTTCGTTCGGCTGAAATAAAAGCACGCATCGATTCACTTGAGGAACATTGGAAAGCCTTAGAAGATCTGGTTGAATTACGTCGACGTCAATTAGACGATGCAGCTGAAGCTTATCAATTCTATACTGATGCAAATGAAACAGATTCGTGGCTTAATGAAAAAATGGCTCTCGTTGCATCCGATGATTATGGTGTTGATGAACCATCAGCGCAGGCATTACTACAACGTCATCGAGATTTACAGGGTGAACTTAATGCATACTCAGGAGATATTCTAAATCTTAATCAGCAGGCTGATAAATTAATCAAATCTGGTATATGTACTTTGGAACTTACAGCTGAACCAGACCCTCTACCTGAAGTAGAACAAGAGGAATGGGTAAATGAGACAAGGCTGGTACCAAAAGAGATTTGGGAAGAGGAACCAGTCGATAGAATTGAACATCGAATGGTAACGGAAAATAAAATGCTTCCACATGTTAAAGCTTCTTATGCGTTCGACGGTCAAGGTGTGAAGATGGGCAAAGGTGAAGTGATGATTTTACAGAGTAAAACCAACTCAGATTGGTGGTCGATCCGAAAGCTTGACGGAACTGAAGGATTTGTTCCGGCAAGCTATGTGAGAGAAATTGAATCGAGACCCGTTCCTTGTCTTGTTTCGAAAACAGAAAAGGTCAAAGTACTCCAAAAAGTTAAGAAAACAATACTGGCACGACAAGTTGTTCCAGTGAAACGTGTTCGTCCGACTAAAATATCCCAGGTTCGTCCATTGGTTAAGCGTCGCAGTTCAGGAACTGAACTAAATGATGCTAATGATAGTGTTGAAAAACGTCAAAAACGAATAAATTCAACATACGATCAATTGCAAGATTTAGCACAAAAACGACATGCACTTCTCGAAGATTCGATTTGTTTGTTTGGATTCTATAGGGAATGTGACGATTTCGAAAAATGGATTAAAGATAAGGAGAAAATGTTAAAATCTGATGATTCTGGAGAAAATGTCGAAACTGCCAAACGTAAATTTGAGAAATTTCTTACGGATCTGTCAGCCTCATCGAAACGAATTGAATCTATTGATGCAGCGGTTGAAGATTTCGTTCGACAAGGGCATTCGCAATTAGATAAAGTAAAATTAAGACAAAAACAAATCCATCAAATGTGGGATCACTTAAATTACTTAAAATCACAAAAAGAAAAAAATTTGGAAGGAGCATCAAGCGTTGAATTGTTTAATCGTACGTGTGATGAAGCTGTCGATTGGATGAATGAAAAAATGACACAACTTGATACAGCCGAAGTTGGTCCAGATTTGAAAACGGTTCAGGCTCTACAACGTCGTCATCAGAATTTGGAACGAGAACTTGCGCCTGTCGAAGAAAAAGTTAATAGAGTTAATTTGCTTGGGAATAGTGTCAAGAATTCTTACCCAACTGAAAGAGGAAATGTGACTGGACGACAAAATGAAATTAAAGATATGTGGAAACAAACTCAAGCAAAGGCTATTGAGCGACGATCAAGATTAGAAAATGCTGTTGGTCAACAAATATTCATAAGCAGTTCGAAAAATCTACTAGCTTGGGTTGATTCTGTCAAGGAGCAGTTAAATTCGGATGAAATAGCCAGAGACGTTGAAACATCAGAAAATTTACTTAAAAAACACAATGAACTTGGTGAAGAGATCGGAGCCCAAAATGATGAGTTCAAAGAACTTATCGCCTTGGGTAATCAATTACTTCAACGAAATCCTAATTTAACGGATGTGCCTGAAATGGTTCAGAGATTAGCTGCCGAACAGGATGCCGTTCAACGTGGTTGGGTTGAGAAACAAAAATGGCTACAGCAATGTGTTGAACTACAAATTTTTAATCGCGAAGCTGACAAAATTGATGCAACTACGAAGAGTCATGAAGCGTTTTTGGAGTATATTGATTTAGGAGTAAGATAATTGTTTTCATCCTTTATTAAAATATTCTATATTAAAATATTTTTGTTTTAGAATTCGCTAGATGAAGTGGAATCTATTCTTAAACGTCACTCAGACTTTGACAATACCCTTGGAGCACAGGATAAAATTTTAAAAGTATTTTCAGATCATGCAGATAAACTAATCGCTAACAATCATTACGATTCACCATAGTAATTATTATTGACCATCGAACTGTTCTTTTTAATTGTTCATTCCTCTTTTAGTATAAATAAACGACGAAACGAAGTCTTAGCCAGAAGGAACATTGTAAAAGAGTTGGCAATGACAAGATGCCAATCATTGCAGGCATCTAAAGATTATCAGAAATTCTGTGCGGAAGCCGGTGACCTAAATACATGGTTAGATGATAAATTGAAAATTGCTAGCGATGAAAATTATAGGGATCTAACAAATTTACCACGTAAACTTCAAAAACATAAAGCATTTGAACGAGAACTTCGAGCGAACGAAGGACAACTTAGAAATATTAATAAGGTAAAGAAAGTAACTAATTTTAGGTAAAAACTTTATTTTAATTAATTTTAATCATTTGTAGGATGCTGATGCTCTTATTTCTACAAATAATCGCGTTCGGGAAGTTAAACAAATATCGTCGGAATTAAATTCCAAATGGAAACATTTACTGGCTCAATCACAAGACAAAGGCCGTCGACTGGAACAAGCTGTATCGCAACGTGATCATAATAGATGTATTGAAGATGCCAAAAAGAAATTAGGCGAATTAGATTCCGCGTTGCAAAGTAAGGAAGTTGGACAAGATTTGCGAAGTTGCAAAGATCTTCTTAATCGTCATCAGATGCTTGAAGCTGAAATAGCTTTGTGGGAACAGAAAATTGATGAACTGGTATCGTCCGGAGAAGAGATGGCTCACGAGGGTCATTTTGATTCAAAAAATATTAAAGATGAGACTAAAGATATACAGGAACAATTTAAAAGCCTTAAAAGTCCTGTCGATAGAAGGCGTGCGGCACTCGAGGAAAGTTTAAGGTAAAATAAGCAGTACGAAAATAAAAATAAATACTAATCGAAGAAATCAAATTTCAGATTTCACAATTTTGTTTTTGAACTTGAGGCCGAAATGCAATGGATTAATGAACATTTGCCTGCCGCAAGCTCTGATACTATCGGTCAAAATCTACATCAAGCTCAGAGTCTCCATAAAAAACACAAAAAATTACAAACCGAAATTACAGGTCATCAACCGATGATAACAAGAGCTCTGACATCTGGCCAAACATTGGCAGAACAAAATCATCCTGAAAAAGATAGGGTAAATTGGATTTGCTACTTCTTTTTAGGCTAAAATCTAAGTTAATAATTAAACTCGTAGGTTAAACAGCTTTGCGCAACTCTTGAAGATGCATGGGCTGATCTTGAGGATAAAGCATCCGATAGAGCTAAAAAACTTGAACTATCATTAAAAGCGCAACAGTATCTATCAGAAGCAAGTGAAATTGAAACATGGCTCGGTGAACGTAACAATGTACTTAAATCAACTGATTATGGACGTGACAGAGATTCTGCCACAAAATTATTGACTAAACATAAGGTATTATTAGGGTGTTTTTTTTTACACGACTTCTCGTTTTATATTCGTTTTTATTAATTATTTTAGACAATCGAACTAGAATTGGACACCTATTCAGGAATTATTTCAGAAATGGGTCACACTGCATCGGCAATGGTAGCTGCTAAGCATCCAGATAGTAAACTCATCGCGGCCAAACAGCAATTAATTGAGAAAATGTTCAAATCGCTGCAACGGTTGGCTGGTCAACGACAAATGAAACTAATGGAGAGTATGTATCGACATGAGTATTTTATGGAATCATCCGAATTGGAACAATGGATTAAAGAACAGGAACAGGTTGCATCATCGGAAGATTATGGACAAGATTATGAACATTTATTGGTAAAATTGGGTTTTTCACCTTTTTTTTTTTTAATTAATATCGACATTTATATATGCAGCTTTTACAAAATAAATTTGATGACCTAAAACATCGCGTTGAAGTAGGATCGGAGCGATTTAATCAATGTAATGAATTTGCCAAAAAATTACTATCCAGCGATACGGCTTATGTGGCTGATATTGAGAAGAGTCAGGATCAACTTGGGTATGTGCTAAATTGTAAAATATTTTTGTTTGAGTACTCTCTTAAATTGCCTATTTTTCAATATCCTTTGCTTTCCTTATTTTTTTTTAACTATCAAATCAATGTATGAACAATAAAGGTCAAGAGATAAATCTGAAGCACTGGACGATGTTGCGGCGAAAGTGATTATTATGCGGTAATTGATAAGTTCAACAGTTTTATATTATCAGTGTGCTTGATCGATAACAAAATTAACAAGATTCATATTATTATCAAAATAGATTCAATCGCATTTAAAGCACCAGACATGTAATTTCATTTATTTTAAATTTTTAAACGTACTGGAGATATTTCCCATTGAAAAAAGTCTTTAGCAAGAAAATGTTGATCGAAACAATAGGGCAATGACAATTGTTATCATAGAAGACAGAAAATTAATTATAAACTTATTATTCATCGAAGGCACCACTACTAGAGCAACTAACGATATTATCACGTATTTATATTAATAGTAAACTAATTATTGACGTTTAAAAATTGATATTCCACGTATTAAACAATAAACTAGAAATTTCACTATTCATTTTCATTATTCATTTTCTTATCTGACCACGTTGTATGGTAATTGTATTGAAGTTTTGTATCTAATACAGAGCGCTTGAAGTAAATTCCTTGAAAATTAATTTAAGTTGATTTGATTCAATGTGTATAGGTACTTATCAGAAAATAAAATAAATATTCATTTAGGGAGGATGAGCAATTTTGGAGGTCATTTAAAATAGTACGAGTGAACTTTCATTTCACATTACATTATTATGTAGTTGCCATAGAATATTCAGAACTCTAGTCTAGAATCCATAAATCAATAAATCTGTACAAATCACCGTTTGTTTTGTTTTTTTTTTATATTCACTGAGCTTATGTTTTTAACAAAAAGTTAAAGCTTTAACCTAATTCACAATGTTGACGCCAATTAAAGCCAGTAGCACCCAATTCTACACATTTAAAATTTCTTTTAGAAATGCCTGGCAAAATTTACTAAAACTACTATCAGCACGAGAGCAAAAATTACATGGAGCCGGTGAAATTCATCGATTTCATAGAGATGTGGCCGAGGCTCTTTTCCGCATTCAAGACAAAAATGCCGTTTTATCATCTGAATTGGGTAAAGATTTAAATTCAGCACTGGCATTGTTTCGAAAAAACGAAGGTTTCGAAAATGATTTAGTTGCTTTGGAAGCTCAGCTTCAGGTAATTGAATTCAAATCCGTCTGCGTTTATGATTTTATATAATGATTTTTTGTAATTTTCAAGGTACTCGTTGAAGATTCCGTAAGACTTCAAGCAAAATATCCATCAAATGCAAGCGCCATTGCACACCAACAGGATAATGTGGTTAGTGCATGGAATGAACTGAAAGAAAAATCTGCACTTCGCACTGATCAGTTAGCGGCCAGTTGTGATTTACAAAGTTTCCTTACCCAAGTGCGAGATTTAATGTCATGGGCATCGAATTTACGCGCCACACTACAGGCAGAGGAACATGTTCGGGATGCTGCCGGAGCAACAGCGTTGAAAATTCAACATGATGCTATTTATAACGAAATCGAAGCACGTGAAGATAAATTTAGATATTTAAATGAACTTAGTGATTCAATGGTTCAAACGGGTCACTATGCAGCAGCTGAGGTAGAGGAACGATGTGCGGCATTATTGGATGAACGTCAACGGCTTCATACAGCATGGAGTAAAAAAAAGTTGTTGCTGGTGCAGAAAATTGATTTGTTTTGCTTTTTGCGCGATGCCAAACAAATTGATAATTTGTCCAGTTCGCAGGAAGCGGCTCTTAGTAGTTCAGATTTTGGACAAACTGTAGAAGTTGTACAAGATCAAATTAAAAGGCATGATGCTTTTGAGAAACTCATACAAACGCAGGACGAAAAAGTGGCCCTGCTGCAGGAACATGGCCGAAAATTGGTCGAACAAAATCATTACGACAGTGCTAACATTAGCAAGAGGCAGCAGGAAGTGATACAGAGACGTCAAAAAGTCAAACAGCTATGTGCGCAAAGACGCCAAAAACTCGATGATGCTTTGCTGTATGCACAATTTGTTCGAGATTGTGCTGAAGCTGAGTCATGGATATCGGAAAAATATAAAAAATTAGAAGCTGACGCGGCTAATTACTCAGAAGTAAGTGGATTAGAAGATAAAATAAAAAAACTACAGAAGCACCAAGCGCTTCAAGCCGAAGTAGCTGCGAATGAGGTGAGAATAAGAGAAATACGAAAAACCGGTGAAATATTGGTGTCTAAAAACCATGAAAATTTGGTAGAAATCAAAGAAGCCGTTCGAAAAGTTTTGGATGCATGGGATGATCTATTGTATGAATTAGATCAACGTGGTAGAGGCTTAGAAGAGGCGCAGGACATTTTAGAATTTAATAATCAACTTGACAAAATTGAGGCTTGGATTAGAGATAAAGAAATGATGGTTCAAGCTGGAGATACTGGTCGTGATCTGGAACATTGCAATGCACTTCGACGAAAATTAGACGATGTCGATTCAGATATGCGTGTAGATGATCAGCGAATTAAAAATATTAATGTTTTGGCTGATAAATTACTTACACAGGGACAAGTTCCAAATGAAATGAAATCAGTCCAACAGAGACGCAATAATTTCAATACAAAATGGAAAGCACTTCAAGGTGCCCTGCATGCTTACCGAACTATTTTAGCCGGTGCAAATGATATTCATGTGTTCGACAGAGATGTTAACGATACATTAGAGCGGATAGCCGAAAAAAGTCTAGCAATGAGTTCTGATGATACTGGACGAGATCTTGGAGCTGTTGAGGGTTTAATTAGAAAACAAGAAGCATTGGAAAGAGACATGACTGCTATTGAGCAAAAAATTGACGATGACGAAAAAATTGCAAATCAACTAAAATCTAAATATCTTAAACGAACCGATGATATAAACAACAAATTGGATGAAGTCAAGGAAGGGTGGAAACATCTTCAAAACTTGAACGTGAAACGTAAAGAAGTTCTTAATGATGCATATACTGTTCAAAAGTTTTCTTCGGATGTCAAAGAAATGGAATTATGGGTAAATGACATAATTAAAAAAATGAACTCAGCACCAAGCCCATCTACCATAACCGATTCTGAATCCCAACTAGAACTTCATCAAGAACGCAAAGCGGAAATTGACGGTCGTGACGAAACATTTAAGGCTCTTCGAAAACATGGCGAAAGTTTGGTTGCATCCAATAAAGATAACAATATCAATGAAACAGATGTTCGAAAAACACTCGCGACACTGGAAGATTTGCATAAAAGCCTGCGTAATGCATGGCAGGATAAAGAACATCAACTTCGTGAGGCCCATCAATTACAACAGTTCAAAGCTCAGACAGATCAAATAGATGCTTGGATAGCCAATAAGGAGGCATTTTTGAATAATGACGATTTGGGCGACAGCTATTCAGCTGTCGAGGCATTAATAAAAAAACACGAAGCATTTGAGAAACTTCTAAATAACGATAATGTGGAACAGTTGGATAAGTTTGCAGCAGAAATTTTAGAAAATAAACCACAGGAAGCTCAAACAATTAAACAACGGTTTGATGCTGTAATAGCACGGAATACCAAACTGTTAGAATCATCTAACGCGAGGAAACAAAAATTACAAGAATCATTCCAGTTGCAACAGTTCTTGAGAAATCTTTATGAAGTCGAAAGATGGCTACATCAAAAAATGCAAATTGCTCTGGACGACAACTATAGGGAATCGAGCAATCTTCAAAGTAAAATTCAAAAACATGCAGCTTTTGATGCAGAATTAAATGCAAATACTAGTCGCATTGAGTTAGTTATTTCGGAGGGTGAAGCACTGATTGAGGCTAAACATTTTGCCTCTAAAGAAATTATATCCCAATTGGAAATGCTAGAAACAGACTGGCAAAAATTACAGGAAGTCTCAAAGGAAAAGAAAGATCGTTTGGCACAAGCATATGATGCTTTGATTTTTGGTCGTAGCTTGGACGAATTTAATGGTTGGATGGATGAGGTGAATTTTTACGTTTTTATTACTTCTAATTTTCAGGTTACCAAATTTTACCAACTATTTTATGATTTTTTCAGATTGAATTTCACCTATCCTCAGATGACTATGGCAAAGATTTGGCATCGGTCAATAATTTATTGAAAAAACACGAAATGCTTGAAGCCGATTTAACCCATCACTCAGAAACGTGTGATCAAATCACTGAAACCGATACAAAATTCTTTAATTCAAATCATTTCATGAAAGATGACATTCACGAAAAAGCCATGAACGCCATTAAAAGATATCACTCACTGCATGAACCGGCCACAATACGTCGAGATAATTTAGAAGACTCCCTGCTGTTGCATCAATTCATTCGTGATGCCGAAGATGAATTACAGTGGTTAAACGAGAAAGAACCACAGGCGGCTTCAAAAGACTTGGGCAAAAGTTTGTCGGCCGTACAAAGCCTTCAGAAGAAACATCAAGCATTAGAAGCAGAAATTTTATCACAGGAACCTTTAATATCGTCGCTTCTACAACGTGGTCAGCAAATGATTCGCGATGGTCATTATGCTAGTGTAGAAATTGAAGAGCAGTCAAATGTACTTCAAAAGAAATTGGTAAATTTACGTGATCTTGCTAGTATTCGAAAGCTGAGACTATTGGATGCTGTAGAGAGTCAAATGTTTTACGTGGAAGCGAACGAGGCAGAAACATGGATGAAGGAGAAACGACCAATATTTGCATCAATCGATTATGGAAAAGATGAAGATTCGGTACAATCACTACAGAAGAAATTGGACGCTTTGCAGAGAGAATTGATGGCATTCCAAGGATCTGTTAAAAAAGTGGAGAAACTTGGTATTGGTCTAATAGAACGACATCATTTCGATAGTGTAAATATAAAGCAGAAGAATGATTCGGTTCAAAGTCATTTCGATGAATTGAGACTACTTTCGAAACAACGAGAACAACATCTTGTTGAAAGTAAAAAATTATATGAATTTTTGAGAGAAATCGAAGAGGTTCATGAATGGATTGCCGAACAAATGGCTGTGACTGCATCCGAAGAGTATGGCGAAGACGTTGAACATGTCGAACAACTGATAACAGCATTTGATTCGTTTGTTTCGAATTTGGGCGCTAATGAAGGCCGTATAATTTCGGCTGTGTCCAAGGGAGAACAGTTGGTAACTGATGATAGTCCATACAAAGATATTATCAAGTCTAAAGTGGACGAAACGAAATTACTTTGGGATGAACTGAAAGATTTAGTGAATGCTCGACAGGAAGCGCTTGCCGGAGCTAAGCAAGTTCATGTATACGATAGACGTGCAGATGAGACAATAACGTGGATTGGTGAAAAAGAGGCAACTCTAATATCTGAAGATTATGGTCAAGATTTGGAAACGATTCAAGCGTTAGTCCGTAAACATGAGGTATTTGATACAGAATTGGCTGCTGTTCGAGAACAAGTTGAATCCGTTATTGGGGAAGCCAAAAAATTAGCTGAAACCTTTCCAGATGCTCGAGATCACATCGAAGTAAAGAAAGAAGAAACTATTGAAGCATGGTCCGACCTTTTAGACAAAACAATCGCTCGAAAGGATAAACTAAAACAAGCTGAACAACTCCAGGCTTACTTTGATGAGTACAGAGATCTCATGGCATGGATTAATGAGATGATAGCAAAAATTACGGCTCCAGATTTGGCTACAGACGTCACCGGCGCTGAAGCATTGTTGGGTCGAATCAAAGATCATCGGGCCGAAATTCAATCACGTCATGAGGCATTCGATAAATTCTATACGGATGGTCAAAAATTAATTAGTGAAAAACATTTCTTGGCATATGAAGTGCAAGAGAAAATTTCAATATTAGAACAGAGGAAGCAATTACTAGATAATACGCTAGAGAAGAGAAGAGAAATTTATGAACTGAATTTAGATCTGCAACTGTTTCTTCGAGAAGCGGAAATCCTTGAGAGTTGGATTCTTAGTAGGGAACCTCAGCTGAAAGAAGCAAAACTTGGTGAAACTATTGGACAGGTAGAAGATTTAATTCGTCGACATGAAGACTTTGAAAAGACTGTGGCTGCCCAAGAAGATAAATTCCATGCACTTAGACGAATTACAATGGTTAGGTTTTTGCTTCTTATATCTATATTGGTCAATCCTAAATATCTTTTGAATAATTCAAAATATTAATTTTCAGTTGGAACAAGCATTTAAAAAACAAAAGGAAGAAGAAATGGCCGCTAAACGAGCTGAAAAAGAACGAATAGAGAGAGAGCGTTTAGAGACACTTAAACAAAAGGAAGTTCAGAGAATAACCGAAGAACGACGAAAAACGGAAAAACAACTTGACAATATTGTTAATGGTATGCTAATTTCCGGTATTTTAAGCAATTAATTTGTTAATAAATTCGTTGTTTTAGGAGTCACCGAAAAACCGCCAATATTTTCGACCACAATGGTCAAACCATCTATGATTCAACCAAGCCTATCTCAATCGGTTTTGATAAATTCTTCACAAGAGCCAAGTGGAATTTCGGTCCAAAAATCAAACTCAGTTGCAAACATATTTGGCGATCGTTTACGTCGTGGATCTGGTGAACAAAATGCGAATGTAAAACGAGCTGAAAGCATGAAAGTTGGTCCAAAACAACCAAAACGTACTCCGTCATTTACAACAAGACGACGTGCTCAGAGTTTTCGAAAAAATCAACATGTCGATCAACTTGATTTGCCACCAGTTGAAATTCAAGGAATGTTGGAAAGAAAGCATGAACTACAGTCGGGTGGGAAAAAAGCACCAGTCCGTTCATGGAAACCATTCCATACAGTACTGTGTGGACAATTGCTGTGCTTTTTCAAAGATGAAGATGATTTCTTCCAAAAGAAAGCAGCCACCGCTCCAGTTAATATTCTCAATGCAAGATGTGAAAAGGCTGAAAATTATACAAAGAAGAAAAATGTTTTCAGACTACGATTACCGGATGGTTCTGAATTTTTGTTTTTGACTGCCTCGAAAAATGATATGATGGATTGGGTTAAGAAGATATCATTCCATGCAGCGTTACCGCCTAATTTACAGCTCTTAAGTTACGATGAATCAATGAAGGTACGCCCAAATAGGTGGATTTATAATGGATCAGTTTTTTTAAACGAAAATCTTTATTTTTAGCAAACAAACAGTTCAACGGACATTAAAGCAATAAGTCAAGACCAAACGGAAACATCACCAATTAGTTCAAGAACTTCTTCGCCAGATTCACAGCGTCGTAGTTCACGACATGACTCTATTGGCAGTAGTATGTCGGGTGGTAGCTTAAATACACCACAAACAAATTTCTTGCAAAAACAAAAGGAATTGAGAGAACGTGAACAACAACATCAAGTAAGATTTTTTTCTAATTTTAACTTTTACGATTTTTATCAAATTAATTAACGAATGTAGCAATCATCACCTCAATCTGCAACTTCAACATCACCACAATCACCTCAATCGCCTGTACAATATTACAGTCCAGATAAACCTCCAATACCACCAAGAGGTGTACCTCCGCCGGTGCCACAGAGACAACCAAGTAGCGAAAATGTTACCGTATCCAATGTTACTTTAAGGCATCGTAATTATAGTGGAAGTGGTAAGAATAATAATAATTTTAATATCATAAGAGTCGCTTATTGAAATATTTCTCTATTTATGTTAAGATCCTGGAGAATCAAATAATAATTATGGCAATACACAAACCAGACCATATTCTCTACAATCAACATCAACAGCTTATCCAAATAATGTAGGTGATATACAAAATGGATCATCTGATGATTATTGGAAAAATCATTCTGAAGTTCGAATAGGTAAGTGGTAGCATTTTTCTTTTCATTTCTCTTTAAGAAAATAAATAGCCAGAAAAATCGGTTCCTTAAACAAAATTATTCCAATTTCATAAAAAAAAAAAAAAAAAAAAAAAAAACAAAAAAGCCACCACCACTACCCACAACATAACCACCAACGGGACAACACCAAATAAAATTGTCATCATATCATACGAGCGGTATTGCTGCCACAGATTATCATCACAGTACTGCCGCCAATACAAATAATTTTCGTGGTGGACAGCCCACATCTAGTCCGGTACGAACGACAACATGGCATCATCACTATACACCAACAAATAATACACCACCAACACCTCAATTGAACAACAGCAGTAATTTTATAAATAACGAAAGGGCTGCAACAGCTGCTGCCGGTTAGATATTCGTTGTTTTTGTTGTTTTATGCACAACTTTTAATAATTAATTTTTATTCAAATTAACTTTTCCTGTCCCTCCCTTCGGTTGTGGTGAAACTATATCATCTTTTATTGGTTTATGGATTTTATTATACATATTTAATTAATTTTTTTTTTCGTTAATAATAGCAGCATAGCTAGCTATACAACATCCATATTAGCATGGTTTATTTTTTACTATATTTTTAGCATGAATAATTTTGTTGTATTTATCTACTTGTTATGATTGTACTAACATGAGCGAACACAAATCTGCAATGGAAATATTAGTTGATGTTTTTAAGCAGAAATAATGCCACAGGAGTGTTTGAAGAAATTCAAGTTGTTAGCTTCATAAATTTTCGTTTATTACAAGAAAACGCTTTATTAAATACAAAATATTTGCTCGACGGTCTTGTCAATAAAAATAATATTTTGATTGGAACTATGGCAGAAATAAATGAATTGTTCATATGTAAATAATGTAAGGAAATATCCAGTTATTTTTGACTATTGATTATATACATATGTGGTGCTAACAACTATGAATTCCTTCAAAAGACTCCCGTGAAAAAAGGAAAATAAATAAAAAACCGATCTTTATGAAATTCAAGTTCATGATAAGTTAGTTAGTTAGTTAGTAGTGGCGGCGACCTTTGCGCCTCGCATAGACCCTTTAGGGTCCATAGCGTTACCACTTGCATATGCCTATGTCGCCCCTACTACGGTTGCGGTTTGGGGATTCTGCTCCTCG
>JANSTT010017102.1:0-18451 GCA_026745375.1 Platyura marginata | reverse complement strand
GAGTATTAAGGGGCGTTACAAACTCCGTACCAAAGTTATAATACCCTTGATTAACATCATACGGGTATAAAAAGGCTTCTAAGTAACTCTGTACAGCTTTCAGACTAAATTACCCTTCCTCAATCACCTATTCTTCCCCCACCATTCCACATGTTGTATATTATTATTTTTAAACAAATTTTCGCCGATGATATTTTTGTTTTTATTTTTTTTCTAATATTTCTTAAATTAGCTAATTTTCAATAATTTGCCCATCATTTTAAACAACAAATAAAAACAAAACAAAAATATTTTTCTATTGACTTTTCCAGCAACAAACAAGTATGGAAATTTTTAAGGAATAAATTTACAATGTTCCCTATATATTCCGAAACATGGTTGCAAACAAATTAAATAAACATTTTTGCTGTGCAAAGTTATTTTGCTCTGGTTTTATAGAGAAAAAGGGAATATCAACATTCGGGGTCTACAGGTGTTATTGACATGATTTAGCAGTTTATTTTCATTGGGAAAATATGGAAGTTTTTTTTTCTTTATTTTCATGTTCATTCATCGATACCAAGTTATGTTTCCATTTTCCGCTTAGGCTAGAGATTTTTTTCGAATTTAAATTTCATCAAAAATGACAGATATTATATCCGTCTGCAGGAGTAAACGTTAAATTTTCAGTATAAGTGTAAGTGCCGATACCTGGGAAATTATGTTTTTTTTTTTTAATTGTCTGTTGCATTCGTCCAGAATTTTCGTTGACCTACATTCATAATATCATATTTGTAGCCTCAATTTACATAAATTACAAGTATAAGCAAATATTTGTCAAAGGTTTTCAAAATGAATAATTAAAATTAATATTACAGAAATTTCCTTCCAAGTCTTCTCCATTTTCCAACAAAATATTGATCCGGGGCATACTTATGCTCTCCTGTGTTGTGTGTTGTTATATATATGCTTTGAAGTTAAAACTTGCGTCGCACGTTTTCCACTTTTTGGGATAATTTCAAAAGTAAAGTTTACATAGCATTAAAAATGCAAGATAAGACTTCGAAAGTTTGAATCACCACGTCCTGATTACACAGACGAAATAAAACAACAGTCTCCTCACGTTGGGCTAGCTAGCTGGGATGGCTGGTTATGGAAAGGAAAAAAAAAAAAAACTGAAAAAAAGGTTTTTTTTATCGATTTTTATTCTGTTCTTCACTGTTACTTCTTTTTGGATATAAAAATGGTATTTTATTTCATATAGAAAACGGCCCTTTTTCTACATCAGACTTGGGGGGGTAATTCAATTACATCTGTCTTAAGATCCAATATCTTATGAAAAGGTTTCAATGGGATATTAATGGTATGGGCATCTTCTGTTTAGGTCGATTATTGTACATTTTTTTTCTTCTTTTTTTTTTAATATAAAATATTGACTTTAATTATTTTTACGTGTACCTACAATTAACAGTACCGACATACTATACATTTAACATTGTAATCAGTGGTGCCAGACCGTTGTCTATAATAGTTGAACCAAGCTTTACTATAAATAGCATTGAATTTTTTTTCCTATTATATTGCACAATAGGGTATCCTTAAATCCTGCAGCTGTCCTTATTTACCTTCCATATTTTCAGAAAATATAAGCGTTTGAATATAATGAATATCTGCATTCATAGATTTCTCAGATATCCATTCTAACAACTTGGAGAAATTACTGAATTTTTTTCTTACAAAATACGCCTGTTCCCTAATTTACCAACCATGACTGTATGTTCATTAAGGTCCTTCTGGATGAGTCTCGTAAAAATAAAGAACCAGATGAAGAAACCATAAGCACAACATACACGATTCAGTTTAACAGATAATGGCCGCCATTATCTTTCTTGGGAGAGAAGTGCTTAACAAATTGTCCATTGTAATTTGAATTTGTTGACAGTTCTCAGAGAGTAAAATCGTTATTTGGCGATTAATTAAATGAAAATGGCGAATTCTTCATCCCCCCTCCATACTCGATGTTGTGTGCGTATTTTATTCCATTGTAGATATGCCGTATACGCTCTCCTTATATATTGTATACTTAAAGCTTGTACCATTAGTTTAGTCTTACCTTCGTTGATTTCAGACAGACTTTTAATGTTACATACATCATTGTATAAGGACGTTAATTGTGCGTAGAAAATAAATATTTCTCGTGAAAAAAATTTTGAATATTTTTCATTATTAAATAATCCTAAATTTCTATAGTCAAGGTTACTTTAAAGTAATCATTTTTAATTTTGTTCCAAGTATTTCCGCGAATTTTTTTTTTGCAATAGACTTTGTCATTGGATTTTATTTTCGTACATTCTCATAGATCAATAACAATATTTTGCTAATTTTCTCATAAAGTATTTGTGTCGTTAATCATAATATGAACGCTTCCTACGTTTATATATATATGTATATGTTGTACAACAACATTATTATATAGATATGTTTGACCTCCTAAGCAAAATAATAAAAAAAAAACCGCAACATAGCGCCCATGTCCAAAATACTAAGTAAACGTCATATTTCTTGACATACATTTTCCTCAAGTCACCTTGACCTTCAAAAGTTTTATATGAAATGTGTACCTCTACTATACGTTTTGTTATAATATTTTATAACTTAAGTTACACTATACACAGTTGTATGTACTTACATATGTACTATTAGTGTTTACTATTTCCTAATCTAGGTAGATACATCAAATGAAATTACACACTCAGAACAAAAAAACAAAAAAAAAATAAAATGATTTGGCGCCATTTGTTAATCACAATAATAAATCAAGAAATATGTAGGTATAGTTCTTCTGTCATTTCTAAAATAATGTTGGTTTAGGGGAGGGGGTGTAGGGCTGAAATCACAGAAGTCAACAAATATCAAAATATATTCTTAGCAAATTATGTTCCAAGATTTGTGTGTGTGTGTGTGTGGTGGAATGGAAAATCGAAAATGTCCTACTCCATATTATATGGTTGCAATTTCCACACGTGTAGGCATTTATTATGTGTACATACGTATATATGTTGGAAAATTATCAGATGGATGGAAATTATTATTATGTATCAATTACGAATCAAAAATATCATCCGAGATAGAAAAATTTTTGTCATTTATTTTAATGGGCCGTAAGTTCGGTTAATGTCACAACAGATGATGATGCCAATTTCATACCATCTGTGCTGCCATATTATAGCCTTTGTAAGTATAGTTTGTATTATGGTTTGTTTCGGTCAGTTATCTCTAACCACTCAAGTCAATATGCGGGCTGTTTTTTTGTTTTGTTTTGTTTTATTGAGGAGAAGTTCTTGAATTGATATTATCCCTAAGGGCGTGATTGTCTCTTATATTATACAAAAAAATATGTATAGTGCTTCCTGTGAAATTTTGAACCGATCGCACGTAAAATTTGGGTTGAGTGTTTAGAAATTAAAATCTATACTGTACCGAAAATAAATGTTCGGTACTAAATAAAAATGTTTTGCTATGATCTCTACGATAAAAAACAAACTGAACGTAACATAGTAGTAAATTGTTAGATTTTACGTAGCAAACTGAACGTAACATAATGAAAAATTGGTTAAATTGTTTGATTTTACGTTCGGTTACGTTCAATAATTTCAGATCTCAAACTTCTTATATTTACTGGGAATTTTATTGCGTTTTGGGATATAGAGACAGATTCTATTCTAATTTTATGTAGAATCAGTTACGTCAACAACACATTAAACACTGATAACATTTTTGTTTTGTTTTTTTAATTTGTTACGCGCTCATATAAATTGGAGAACACATGTGTATACCGCTGAAGTTATAATATTACAAGGGGAATCCCAAACCTAATCATATCTGTATCAGATATCTCAAACACGTCGAGGTTATTGTAATATTTTATGTACTTAATTTTCAAGTAAGCTTTTACTTTGTGATACTTCAGCTTTATGAATGAAATGAAGAGGATTTGACACTTACTTAATTTATGATTACATATTTTTATTTTTTTTTCTGCAAATTTTGCCTTGAACTGATGATCAACAATATGGGATTTGAGAATTTTTGTTACACATTTTGAATTGGTAAATATTTTTAAAAATCTTATAAACAAAACTTTGGAAGATCAATATAAATATTGGAGATACAAATCACAATCTACACGTGGATCCATTAAACACATACGGTACCGACTTCTTGGTTTTTTTTTCTTTCTATCTTCCTCAATAATATTATGTCACAATTCAATATATTTTCAGAGAAGAAGGCATCAAAACATCACTTAACATTCAAGTAATCATATAATATGTATAATATACCTACCCCTGGACCTTTAGAAAGCTTCCTGTACATATGTATGTATATAAAAAAGGTCAGAAAAACATTACTTATTTACAAAATGGTAAATAAAGTTACAAAATACAAATTACGAATTAAATAGAAAAGAAATAATTGAAAAAAGTACCCTTCCTTGATTATTGAACTATGAATTTTTTAAATATTTTGAGATCAAAACACTTCTTTTTTTTTGGTTGCTGTTGTTGTTGTATTAAAACGGGGTTGTATCAATAATTAAAAATTCTTTCATTTAGTCATTAGTAAATTCTGATCCTTTTTTTCCCCCATTTATTTTTATGGTGACATTAACGGTGACACATTTTACAAGTTGAATTGTATTTATTTTTAAGTATTACATATACAGTGTCTTCCAAAAGTAATCGTACAGGCACCAGAGCAAAAAAAGCTGCCTGTACGAATACTTTTGCAATACACTGTATAAAGAGAAAAAACATCTTTTTGTTAAAATTATTTTGGAGTTTTAAACTATATTACCAACCAAGGTCCTTTCCAGTCGATATATAAATCAGATTTCAATCTTACCGAACATTCTGCTGGCATTACGATGAACTCTGTAAAATTGTCCTAAAATTCCCACTTTTATTCCAAAATTGTGGGAACATTACTTAGCGTCGAATTTCCTAGCATCAAATTACTTGGCGTCGAATGCTATATTTGGCGTCGAATTTATATTTTTGTAGAAATGCAAATATTTTAATGAATACGGGCTTAAAATAAAATCGTAGGTGCAGAATTCGATGCCAAGGAAGGTGTTTACTCTGCCGGTACTTTAAAAAAAAAATGAAGTACCAAAAAATATTACATAGGAAATGTTCACCTTTAAAATTCACGTCATTTCTATAAATACAATGCACCACCGTAAACTTTCAGCGAAACTTTTTTCAAACATATTTTATATTTGTAAATCAATTATGGGGTGAAATATACATCTAGCGATATATATCTAACAATTTATATATATACGTACCTATCTACGTAGATCTCTAGAAGTATCATGAAAAAAGTCCTGATGCGGTGTGTCGATTTTCTACCTACATACTTTTTAAATGCGAAAGAGATTTAATTGAAAATTTGTTCTTTGCCTTAGTCTAGAAAATAAATAGAAAGATACATACACAAGAACAATACAAAATACAGTGAAAAAAAAAAACTTTAGATTGAAATTTGTACCTACAAAAATTGTACACCAACACCCTAATTATTGTTCAAGATTTTTTTTTTTCTTTCTCCTTTGGGTAAAATTCTCATTTAAAAACCAAGAAAATTCAATTTTTTATATAAATTAAATTATAGAAATGTATTTTATTTAATCAGTGTGGGTTCAATCTATTCTAACAAATGTGGTAACTGGTGAGACAGACAAAAAAAATAAAACAAAACAAAACAAACAGAGGAATTGATTTTCTGTTCCAAGGAAAATGTTATAATACTTTTTGATTCATGTGGTTCCTTGGTATTTCGAATTTTTGTGATGGAACCCTTTTTGAAAGAATTTTATTGGTGAAATCTATGTAACACAAAAATTACATGTATTATAATATTTTTAGGGCTTTAATTTGTGCTCTACTGGGATTTATCTTGCATCTATTAATATCTACATACATATATTGTTGATGTCCTGGCACGGAAGCATTTCTAAAAATATCTACCCACTTGCCAGTCATGAATCATGGTACGAACAGACTGAGTAATTTTTTTTTTTTTTAGTGATTAAATGTACTGTGCTAGTGAATTGTCAAGAAAATCCTAAAAGACACATATTGATCTTATAGTTTGTCAGAAACTTATTTGATCTAAGCGAAATAACAACACAACTTCCAAGGTATTTTATCCACCATAATCCTGTTTCGTCTATTAATATAGTCCAGAGACTTATCACTTAACTTCATCAAAAACCATATAAAACCAACTTTATGCCCTTGCTCCATATACTCGTATACGATAACTACAGCCTACATCTATATGTACGATATATGGATATAAAATACTGTACTAGCACCAAACAATTGTACTATAGATATGTTTTGTGTGATAGGGCGGTCGTTGGTTGGATGGGGTAGTTTTTCTTCTCCTCTTTACCCATGCCTCGAACCAAAAAAAAAAACAAAAAATAAACAGAAAAACAACAACGCAATGTTGTAAAATACTTCATTGTGACGTAGCATTCCCTATTCTTGCCACGTGGAAATGCCATTATTACTGTTTCATGTTTCATAGCACATGCCATTTTTCAAGGAAAACATTATTATCCAAACTATATTGTTTTGTAATATCCATATATTGCGCGCTTTTCATGATAAATTGCGTTGAATTTTCCAACAGACAGTAAATATTATCCTGCCTGAACTGTAACATATACGTATACATATT
This sequence comes from Platyura marginata, assembly GCA_026745375.1. Lineage (NCBI taxonomy): Eukaryota > Metazoa > Arthropoda > Insecta > Diptera > Keroplatidae > Platyura > Platyura marginata. The sequence continues at coordinate 11,719 of JANSTT010017102.1, read as the reverse complement.
GCATATTAAATAATGGGTGGGGGGAGGAGGGGTGGTGTGTTAAGGGTGGTGTAGGAGTTTTACTATATACACATACATACTACAAGTATGTAGGTGTATCCATACGTATGATATCGGAGTGTAATACTAAATGTGGAGTAAATTGTAATACCCCATTCCATCTAATCTATATAAAATACGTAGTACCAATAACCTTCCCATAACAATAATATTATGCTCGTAAAGTTATGTGGGGTCCAATACACATAACAACAAACTCTCCCATTGTCGTTCACTCTTATATCATATAATGTTTCGTATATATAGTATATGGTAGTGTCCACGAGAGTTATGAAAATTTATTTTATTTTTTTTTATGATCGACAAAAGCTCAACGTAACAATAAAGTCACATTGCCTTGATTGAAAAATATACGGGGCTACATAGCACGCGGCTGATATAATCAATCAATAATAAACAGCAATGACAGTGCCTCATTCATATCAATAATAAACGTGATGTTTGGCTGGCGCATGTGATTTATATCGGTTCTTGTAGTATTACTAGATATACATAAATATATAATACTCGTATATGTAGTACTTCAGTAAATATTATGTGTACCAGATAATTGAACGTCAATATAAATTCAAAAGCTAAAATATGTTTAATTGTGACATGATCACACTTTCTCATATGACCGTAATTTTTTTTACCCCTTTATTTTCATCCAATATATCTCTGAAATCTGTCGCAATAATATTTTCCATACGATTGGCGTCATTCACCATTTCATCAATCTTTTCTCCATTATTGCATAGAATTTGTCTTTCGTGTTCCATTGTGTTAACCAGCACATCTCTTTGACCAAATAATATGAAGAAGAAAAAAAAATGTTTTTTTAATCAAATAGAGTAATTAAAAAAAAAAAAAAAAAAAAAGATGCGCCTTTTGTTATCTATACAGTAAGAGAGACGATTTGTGTATGGCTTAGGAATTTGGAACCATATTTCTGCTCCAGTTGATCTTAGGAATCCTTTTTGTTGGATTTAAGGATACAGCTTTTAGGAAATAATTTATTTCTATTTTTATTTTTATTTTCTATTTAATTTTTATTTTTATTTTCTATTTTATTTTAATTTTTATTTGTTTTACCTCTATTTTTTGTTTTTATTTTTGTTCTAATTTTTTAGTATTTTTTTTTAAATTTTTTTTTACACCGTCCCTTTTTTTCGAGTCACCCTTTTTTAATCCCATATACTATAGAATGTTTGCCAAGGTTTTTCTTAATGCAATTTCTTTTGTCTTAAGGTTGGTTCTTTTGCTACTATATATAAAAAGTGTTTTTTTTTTTTTTTGTACAATGTGATAAGAACAATTTGCATTCAAAGTTTAATTAAAGTTAATGAGATCGGTTAAACTTATATAAAACTAATGGAAATGTCTTTGCTGCTTTGCATTGAAGGAAGAAGCAAAAAAAAAAAAGAAAAAAAAAGAAAGAAGAAAAGCTATCACTGCCAGATAACGTCTGTGTGAAACTTTTCAATTACGATACGAGTCATATGGCTCGACAAACAATTGCATTTTCAAAGTGCTGTGAGAGTAAACTTTATTTGTCATTAAGACATTTTTTGTGTGAGTGTGTGTGTGTGTTGGTTTGTTTGTGTAGGAGTGTATAGTTAGGATATAAAATTATTCAACAAATGAAAATTCTTAAAAGAAATTCTCCACAACCATCTTAATGTAGTAATAAATCGGTTTTTTGTTTGTTTATGGGTTAATTATATGGAATACTTTTACTCTAGGGTTGTTGTGAATTAGTTGAATTTCATAATATTGAGTTTTGTGCCTTTGACATCACTATTATTAAAACTTCAAAAGATGCAGCATCCGAGAAAAGCAGAAAGTTTTTTTTTTTTGTTGTTGTTCATTTTCCTCTTTACAAAAGAATTGTTGAATTGGCAATGGTAAAAAGTAAAATTGAACTGCAATTGATTTGTGTTGTCGTCATCCGTGACAATATGTGATGTTGGTTATAAAAAAAAAATATCTTTTCGTTTTCCCCATCCCCATCTTCTTACCAACATTGATGACATAGGTTTATTGAGTACTTAATAATACTAAAATTAATTGTCCACTTTTTTGGTTCCATACTGTATATAAAATATAAAAGGGAAACTTTGGTTTCATTTATAAATTTTTCACGTTTTTTTTTGGGTTTTTCGTCTTTTCTTCGCTAATTGAAGGTTTTGCATCCAAAAAATGTTGATCACTCGGATCACTCGCTCATTTACTCGTTAACACAATAACTCAAGAATGCATTGAGCTACAAGCATGTTTTTTTGATTAGTTGAAATATGTTTAGGGCGGCTCGTATTTTAAATTTAAAAAAAAAATACAATAAAATAGCAATTTTCTCTCAAATCTTATACAAATACATTGTGTTGGATAAAAAGGAGGTTACCATTTTTGAACCACCGTTAACCCTTATAGTCACCCTTCCCCCTAACTAAAATACAATAAAATGGCAATTTTCTCACAATTCTTATATGAAATTGAAAAAGGGTTGGGGAATGGTGGTAGAAAGGGTAGAGGAGAGGTAGTTGTAATCATAACGTCAACCGCATAATTATAGTATTCCTTTGAAATCTTTGTATTTTTGATATTCACGTAATAACGAAAGTATGTACTTGTGCGGTATTTTAATTTTTAAGTACACACGTGTAGGTACAGAGGAAAACCTTTAATTTGCCATCCATTTCTGTAGTCACGCAATCGACTATTGAGGGGGGAGGGGGCAGAGTTGTTTTTTATTTTTTTTATTTTATGACAAATTTAATTTTATGCCGTAATACTGTACGTTAATTGATAATAATACCCACTCTACACTCGCTAATCCCATATTTACAAGTATTTTCGTACAATAAATGGTACTTACACACATACATACATATGTATGGGTATGTATTACCCACAAACGTGCCAAATTTCAACTTTGCGAATTTTGATATTAATGCATAAAATAAATTTGATGTCAAAATTTTGTTATGACTGCCGCATACACTAAATGTGTACAGTAATTTACTAATTAAAATAAACATAAATAGACAATTTAGGTTAAGTAAATAAAATTAGTGCAAGGATACGATTTTGTTGTTCATGTCATTTATTAAGGATTATGTTGGGTAATGTTTTCCGGGAGATGTGTAAAAGCTTTAAAATAAATAAAAATTTATTTATCTTAATTAAAAGTTAATACGCCATCTTTTTTAATTAAAACAAAATAATTACATAATATTAGTGCACGTGCATTAGTACATAGGGTAATTTAGAGTGGGGGATTTTTTTTGTAATGCCAACTGTACTAATTAGGGTAAATTGCACATAATTTGGACCGCCAAAATATTTATATTAAATATTTTTTAATAATTTTTAAAGTTCTTATGTAGAAATGTGCGTCCTTCGGACATGGAGCACCTAATTTAATACATAAATGTCCATAATTCGGACTTTTTATGAGAAACCAAACGCCTGCTAAGTAAAGCTACTCGGTTTCCACATTAAATTACTATTCCTCTCAACGCATTCTTGAGTGATTTATCGTGTTAACGACCGAGTGACCAAAATGTGTATTGCAATTTTTTGTTGCAAAACCTTCCATTCGTGGAGAAAACGCGAACAAAATTTCTACATGAAAAGAAAACTTCCCTCTTATATTTCATATGCAGTATGGAAGCAAAAAAGGATGGTCCAATGTTCGTTTATCTAAAAGGTACCGTAAATTCTTGCGCCAAAATTATATTTATTTTATTTTTTTTCAAACATCAATTTCCGCATATAAAAAATCAAATCAAATAAAAAAAAAACAATGAAAAAAAGCAAAAAATTCAAATACCCTAATTTCAAATACAAAATCTTTTCAATTCGAAAAAATTTGTTTTAGGAATTAGTATGCGAGAGTGTGCCTAACATAATAAAAAACAAATCAAGGAAAAGCAAATCCAAAGAATACAATAATGGATTTAATGAACCATTTACACAGTCAGAATGTTATTTTCCCCACATTTTTTTTTTTTTTTGCTCTTCTCTTCTTCCTCAAGTGGTTAAACCGCCACCAAAAATAAAATAATAAAAAATTATTTTTATGGAGCAATAAAGAAGAGGTGCACCATTGATGTTAAGTTTTAAATTGTTTTGTCAAAGATGATTTTTTTCCCTTCCTATTCGAAATGGATGATAGAGGGAGAGAGAGAGAGAGAGAGAGTTTTTATTGTTTTTAATATGAGAATTTGTTTTTAATTTATTTGTTTGATATTGAATTGGCGACCAAAATTTTATGGAGATATTTTTTTTTATATTCAAATAAATGTCAAGTATGGAATTTTATTCATTTTTCTTTTCATCAATGGTACCAGACCATAGAAATCATTTAAATATTATTTTCCGAAATCATTATTTGTAATTTCCACGAAAAAAAAAACATTTGTTTGTTGTGTGGTGCCTTATCAAAACATTTATTGAGGTGTGTGATAATATTTACTCATCGTCAAATTCTTTATATGATTTATTACAATTTAATAGTAATTTCATTAAATGACTTAATAGCGATTGCTCGAAAATCATGAATTGTAAAATTTGTATTTAATAAAATATAAAATGTAATATGTCATCATCAAATGAATCATATTTAAACAACCATTGATATGATGAATTACAAATAAATAATAAACAATTGACATTGCACATAGTAGATACACATACATACATACATACATATGTAGGTATTATGTCTATTTTAACGCCATTATCTACACTACCTTTTTTAGATTCGATATTTTGGAGTGGGCATATTTAATTCTATATTCAAGCACCTGATACCAGTTTATCTAAATATATTAATCAAAATGTACATGTGACTTTTTCGTATCGATAAGATCCATCCATATTAGACATTTTCTTAAGTACAATAAACACAATTTATAATTGTCATAATTCACAAATATTTTTCCATTGTAAATCGTGATTTCCCTGTTTTTTTTTTAGATATAAATTACATACAGTGGTGTTCATAAAAATAGTAGTTTTGCATATTTTGTATGAAAAAGTTGAAAATCAATAATTGTTTTTTTTTTGGCAATATTTTTTATAAATATGGATGGGCAACATTCACAGTTAGAGCAGTTCCAGATGTTTTTGTTCAATAAAAGTGTCAACAATAGGTGCAAAACTCCATTAACCAAATCAACATCTTCTAACTAGGTCTTTTATGGTGAAGTCACCTAGTATCTTGTGGCCTTCTATCAGCTAGGGTAGGACAGTGGCATAGTATCCCGTTCCTGACAGTTTCTACACTGTTTATCGTTGATTAATTCGATTTTGTATGCATGTTTCTTTGTCAGACCGTGTCCAGAGTCATTATGTTAACTTCCGTTTTACGTTGGATCCTCTGGTTAGTTTTAGTATTGATTTAGTCTTTCTTAAATTATATTCTTTTTTTAAAATTAATATACTTAAAGATAGTGTTGCAAATTTCGGGACCGTCACTGTATATATTTTGAATAAAATATAAAAATATTTGACTATTTTGATTGAAAAAATCGAACAAAATTAGGTCTTCTATCAGACAGTAAAGATTCCAGCTGTCATGTGCATGAGTTACTTTGGTCTGGCTCCACTGACGAAGAGAAAATACCTCTTTATATGATAAATTTAAATTTTTGGCAAAAAGTCTATTTCAAATATCACAACAGGGACCCGTTGTATATCTCGATTCAGCCACAACAAACAAAACAATAATTATTTCAGTATGAGTGTAGATAGAGTATACGGACAAAAATGCACAAATGGCATTTTTGTTTATTTTTGAAAAATATTTTCCATGTCAGCGGTTTCCGCATTTCAGTACAAAATATGTGTTTGGTGTGCAAAACAATAAAAGTAAAAAAAAAAAAAAAAATTAAATATTTTTCAATTTAAATTTAAGGTAACAAATCGATTGCAAATTACTTTACAATAAAGTCCAATCACCCCCCGCAGGCAAAATATGCAAATTTATTTCCTGTTAATATTAATGTATATTAACAATAAATGCCTGATTGCATAATATTAATAATAAAGTGATGTCCGAATTTCCTATTTAAATTGCACGGTAAAATTGTACACATACCCACCTAGTACTTACTATTTAATGCTTTTTTTACTTTTACTTCTCAATCAAACGTCTATACGATGCACATTTTGTTGCACTTAACTCATCAAGTGCAATTGGTAATTTTCCGAATAAATTTCAAAAATTTGAAACATGATGCATTTCGTTTTTGTTTATTGATGCCTCATTTTGCTTGTCATTTTCACAAAACATTAGGTCTTTGACATTAAAACGATGCAGTTAAATATTTACATACTTATATAATCGAAACATAATACAGTGGCGTATATATTTGATAAAGGAGAGGAGTTATCTTATTTTTTTAGTAATGTTACTTTAAGGGACCTATGAGGGAGAGAGGTGGAGGTAGGGGAGAATGCGTCGTCCTACTCCCCCCAACACATTTCTTGTGTCAACATTTTTCCTCATAAAAAACGTATTTTTCATTCAAAGGAGTTTTTAAAAAATAGGAAGGGTTAATTGACAAATAAATATATATGGTATTTTGTAGGTAATACTTGTGGCCAGTTTCTAAAAATACAGCGAAGGGTGTACCCCTCCCCCCTTCATAGTTATGGTGACTAGAAGTGTAAAAACATGTTTCTCCATACAAAATCAACAATTTAAAGAAGGCGTCGAAAAGTTTTAACGCTATAAATGTGTTGGAAGGAGAGCTCATCCGCTTATCGCCACCCCTGCTCTCACCTCTCCCCCTCATGGGCCCTCGTAAAAGAAAAATTTTACCTTTTTTTTCATCAAATATTTGTTCAGTTTTGAATGTTTGAATGTTTGGATTGAAATTTGATTAGAACTCTTTTATTGCAAATTTCGGAGATCATTTGCAATATTCCAAAACTATAAATTCACCCATCTGTCGCATATATGTGACGTGACGTTCGTTCCGAATTATCTACAAATGACTTGAAATTAATTGAAAATGTAGAATATAAATAGACCTCCTTAAAAGCTACCAATGCTCTTCCTCTATACGTTTATATAAAACCATTAAGACATTATAAGGTGCCTACATGACTCAAATTATAGCAAGAAGCACTTTATACAAACATGTCAGACAATATAATGTACATAGCTGGAGTATTTAATGGAAAATATGCAGAAAACAAACTTTAAAATAATTTCGGTCTCCATATACATTTATAAAATGATACACAATGGTGAAAAAGACTAAGTGCACCATGCACCATTTCTATTTTGAACCAGAAGAAAATTACAAAAAAAAAAAACAAAACAAAACAAAAAAAATACTTCCGCTCTGGTCCATTAGCTCGGGAATTTATTATTAATAGTGTTTAAGAATGTTGAATCATTCCAATCGATGGGAATACACGGGATATATCGTATCGTATTGGTATTGGTATCGGTATCGGTATCGGTATCGGTATCGGTATCGGTATCGGTATCGGTATCGTATGCCTACTTAACATTGTTTTAGCATCTATTAAAAGCATCACAAAAATCTCCTGTGGTGTGGTGATTCATTTATAACAAGCTTGACGTAAGCTTTTAATGTGCTTGTGCGTACGCGTTTGACATATTACATTGGAAGGCTTTTCATTGTTTTTCTCATAATATTTTTTTTTTGTTCCTCCTTCCTCTTCATCATCACTTCGCCTCTATGTAGAATGGTGGCTATACACGAAAGGAATACCACACACAGCAGAAACCATAAAAATCTCACATTTTAAGAGCGGATATTATTGCAACTTCTCCATCATCCCAGCATTAGCTTTTGGTGTCTCTTTTTTTTTTTTTTTTTTTTTTTTTTCTGTGGGACAGATTTATTATATGCTACTCCAAGCTTTCTGGTATAAAGCGTGTAGCGTATATATACGCGTCCTTTTCGCCCTCCCCCTCAAACTGTTTGTACCTGTATTGTAATGTTATGGCAATAGCTTGAAATTGTGGTAGTAGCGTAGCGTAGAATATTGTTGTTGTTGTTATATAAGGATAGGGATACAGTTTATATATGTATACCAAAAGGATATATATATATATATATATATGTATATATAATGGAACGATTGTAGCCTCTGCACATCTACTCCACGCTATATATAACCATCAGCCATATAGAAGAGACCTACATAAATATTGATCCAATCCTCCTGAAAAACTATACATAGGGGGATGTATGAAACGTTGAGTCTATAGACGCTTTTATGTGGAGCAGACAATATAATTATTTTCTAACTCGGTGGTTCGGCAAAATGAAAATTGTACATTGAAAATATAATAAGGATGTTGGAAAATGTTTGGCACTCATACGATAATATTCCATTTTTGTTGTTGTTGTTGTAAGTCTGTAGGTGTACGTGTACGAAGTGGAAAAGGTTCTGTGGTTTTTTTTAAACTAATGTGTAATTGTGGGTACTCGTAAAGGAATGAATTTAGCGTATGTAGTATCGGTTAGACTTTAGAAACTCATAGTATGGAAATTGTTAGCTAATCGAGACAGATGAGATGAGAGATGACATCTGTTGTTATTGTTGTTGTAAGGTTTTAAGGTAGAAGGACCATCATATCTCACTCGGACTCCCGTCCGCTCCCGTTTCAAGGCCAAGGAAAACAGCCACTAATTGGTTGAAACTACAAATTAATTAATGTGGGGTTCTTGACGCAGTTGAACAGATGCGCGATATCATGTGGGCCAATTCCGCAAGTCGGGCAGGTGTCATCAATCGTTTGGTCGAACCAGTATAGGTATGAGTTGAGGAATCTCAACTAGATGACATCTGAAGTTTGTTTTAATGGGATCGAAGACTAATTAAGTCCAAAACGTTCAATAGAAATCTCAAGTACACCATGACCTTCAGGCGCAATACATCGAATCAGCCTGAAGATCAAAGTTCTCAAGATGACCAAGGATGACGGCTCTAGTACGAAAAAGAATAAGATTTGTTTTAATGTTATAAAATCGCTAAGAAATCAAATCAAATCAATAAATTATCATAACCCCCCCCACAGTGATCAGATATAATTTTTATCTACTTCAAATTTGTAGTGAAATAATTTTTCTAAAGAAAGACACATTCTCCAATATTATTTACTTTATTCTTTTATGTAGCACATTCCATTAAGTATCCGATTAATTGATAGATGCCAGAGATAAAGAGAAAGAGAGAGAGAGAGAGAAAAAAATGTAATCAAACTCCGATAGCATCTATAGAATTTTTCTGTAGAGGTAGACAATTTTTTTGTTGTGGCAAAAAAAAAAGAAAGAAAAACATCTTAGAAAATCGAAATAATTTCGCGGAATGCAGAGCAAACACAACACAAGGACATAATATAAGACAAGATATTTTGATATGAAACAGTGATAAGTATCACATACCAATAGTATTAAGTCGGGCCATTTCAATTGTATACATTCTTTAGGTTCAGTCAGATGAATTTCAAATAATTTCTGAAATTGATAAAGAAACAAGAAAAATTTATTTTTCTTTTGAAAATAAATATTCGACAAATGCATTTTTGTATTTATTTGTGGTATCTGAGATAGTTTTTTTCTTTTGTAAATTTTGATTGATAACCAAAAATTGCATTTTTCTTATTTAGCTTCCACCCACTAAATAAGTGGAAGTTCAGTTTTCACTTTTGAATTTTGAAAATTTTTAAATGTGATTTCTCCACATTTTTCAAAATTTTGAATCGTAAAAATTTAATTAAAAAAATATTGTTAGTAAGTATCGGTCGTTCACTGCTCGGTATTCTAAAATTGATAAAATCGCCCACATCAGTGACCCCTTCCATTACAATAATTTTCGTCTTTTCTCTCACTAAACGGGGGGGGGGGGTTAATACCATTTTTGACCTACCGTTAACCCCTATAGGACAACTTCCACTCCATACAAAAATCTAGAACCTTTAGTACAAAATTACTCATTTTCTCAAAATTATATGTGGAAGCTCTCCACGTATTCTTTTTAATTTATAATTTAGAGGTGGATTTTTAATATTATTTTCAGAAATATTTGGTCGAGTTTTTTAATCTAATATAGGACATAAAACTGTCTAATAAGCACCTACTAACAAATTTTTTTTTTTATTTTTTCAGGTAAGTCTCAAATTGATGAACAAAATGTGTTAATAAACGAATTAGGTAAGTTGCACCTAATATCTTAGACTTATATTTTGATTTCTTATGTACAACTAAAAATGCCTATTATTTATGTCGTACTTACGTAATATGTACTATACTTAAAAGTTAAAAATTTGATAAAATAAATTTGGAAGGTTAACTATGCACAACAAATTAAAATTGTCTGACATTCCTTTAAAAAATATCCTGGCACAGATACCATTTTGAAAAGAAAAAAAAAACTTTCAACATTTCCTATGAATTTTATTTTGTTTCCAATGAAAATCTCTACATCGTAAATAATTTTATTTTCATTATCTTGGTTTGTATTGCTCTCAACGTATTTAATATTTATGTCTTATTATTATTACATATTACAAAGTCTCGGAACGCAAATTAAATTAAATTTCTGATTTATCGCAACGCAACAAAAATGCATCGTGATACGTTTTTTTTTATTTTTATAATTTGACAACGTCATAGTAAACACATCATAGCAATTAGATAAATTAGGCGAGATATGGCAAAACAATACAATTAACATCTAAATTAATTTTCTCTATTTGCTGTTATTGTTTTGGTTGGAAATATTGCGTCAAAAAAAAAAATAAACGTTCACAGGGTGGGATTTAGGTAAGATTAGGGAATGATGGTTGGTTATTTATTTTTTATTCTTCTTAAAACTGCTGAATAACCTAACCTTAATCTTAAGCAAAAATTATAAAAAAATTTAATTATGCATAACAATATTATAAATATACTAAATTGAGCAAAACTTACATTTATTTGGGTTTTCATATTTAGTATAAAAAACTATCGATCACCGCAAAATTGGGCTGCCGTTGACGACAAGTCGATAAACTGACAGCTAAAAAGGCAATTCACCACATAAGCAAGTTCATTTTTAAAGGTCTGTGTCTCTTGTCGATATAAAAACTTTATTGAGAAATTTATTCTGACAAATACTCTCTCACAAATATTTTGTATCCGTACACAGTACATATATCGCTTGTCAAATTTATCGATGTCGAGATAGTTTGGCGATCAGAATTCCAACACAGTAGCACTAAAAACTTCATAAGATTTTCTTATCCAAGGACAGTAAGCCGAAGCGCCGAAATTATGCAAAATCCCAGTGTTCACGCTTGTATTATTTTTCGGTCTGGTACCACGGATGAAAGAAAAAAATGTATCGAATGCCATCTTTAGTTAAGTGATCGTCGGAACGGAAATAAAAAAAATCTCTCCAGTATTTGGTGTACTCTTCATTCCCTTCACTTCTTCTAATCACTCCACTAATGAGACAAACAAAAAAAATTCGTTCATAATAATTTTGTACAAAGTGTGTTGTGTGTAGTAAATAAAATATCGATAGAGAGTAACCCATCAGTGCCTTTGAATGCGCAATTCAATTAATGAATGAACCAAACAAAAACACATCGTCAGCAAAGATTCACATGTGACTAATTCATCACAAATCACACATATATATA
>JANSTT010017101.1:0-18454 GCA_026745375.1 Platyura marginata | reverse complement strand
AAAAACAAAAAAGAAATAATAAGAAAATTCTCTCTGAAAATAAGAAACGCCGCCTTTTATTTCATTTTTTTTAATTGGACTTTTTTGACGTTTGCATTTCTCTTGTTTTTAATTATTTTTTTTTCCGTCTTCATTTCGGAATTTTTTTTTTTTTTCTTTTTCTATTTTTTTTGCGGCTTTCTTTTATTTTTTCTTTATTTTTTTTTTTTTTTTTTTTTTTTTTTTATTTTTTCAGCTCTCTTTTTGAAGGAAAAATATCAGAAATGTCAGACAGTTGACATATAGAAAAATTACTGTGGATAATTTGTAATTAAAATGTGCGATAATATCATTTACCGCAGATTGTATATATGGGAAAATTAAATTGGCTGTACCTCATCATTTAACTGAGAAAAAAGTCATTAGTTATGTATACCAATAAATGTGTGTACATAATACTTATGTACATATATTGTATATTATATAATGTATAAAATAGGTACATAGGTACATATCCAAGAAATGTTTCAGATCACATTTCACGTTTTATCGATCGATTTGAAGACATAATATGAAATGGTATATGTATAGTATGAGGTATCACCCACCATCTTTTCAAATTCTAACTACATATATAAGTATGTATATGTACATATATATATACAATGTTATATTTTATACTATATATATATGTAGGTAGCTATATGTATAGTTATATTTATATATAAAAGTGTATAACACTATATATACACCCAGTTCGAATACCCTATTTTTAAGGGTGAATTTTTTTCTTTATACCGTGCATTAATCCGAGTGACATTTTCAGTTTTTCGCTTTCCGTTTTACCAATCCATCAATGTCACTGGCGTTACAGCAAAAAAATAACATCGTCCAACAACGGGAACGAAAAATCGCTTTGGAGTATTTGTTACAGCAAAATGGTATTTCAAACATAGAAAATTGTATATAAAAATGGTTTATATAAAACAAAAAAATCATACTGTCAAGTCAACAAAATGGATATTGTATTTTTGCACTTAACTGAAATATGTTCTGTTGTTAGAGTACACTTTTGTGAATTAGTTTTAGTCAGATACGGTTTTTTTTTTTTTTTTTTTTTTTTTTAATTGAAGCATCTAACATTACGTATACTTTGCTAATGACAAAGTTTTTATACTGTTACACATATATGTATGTATCTGGTTTTCATAAAGTTCGTACACCCTAAAAAAAAAAATATTATTCTCAAAAATGTATATGTAACATAAGTATGTAACAAATGTAACATATGGAGGTAAATTACGAACTACATACATACATACTTTTACTTATACAGGAATATAAAATTATAATTAAAAATATTTCGTCAAATTAATTATAGAAAATATAATTTTTATTACATATATTTATCCGGCGCAATTTATTACGTACAATTTTACCCCCACAACTTACCGCTCATTGTTGTTATATTCGTTTCGGTTCCGGCGGATACTGCAAAAATAAATCTATAAGTCTCTTCCACACTGCACAATTTACCAACGTTGGTAAATCGTATTATTGTTTATCACTGTCTATTTTGTTATATTTTCATATGCCTATTTCATTTTCTCTTTTTACGATATCGTCGTGCACCAAAGAATTGTTGTTGTATGTATAAGTTAGTCGTATTTCAAATGCCAAAATTTCCTTTCAATTCAGCATGGGATATTATTTTTATTCGATTATACTACCACTATAATTATGCCAAAACGATTATTATTATTTAAAATGAATGTTTTTTTAAATTTTAAATTTAATTTTTTTTAAACCTAATACTACTACTAAATACATTTTATATTACACAATACCTTTTCCCATATATAACCATGCTGAATAGAGAGGGGCCATAGAATCCAATTCGCTTACTTTTATGGCTATATAACTGGAAGATATTTATTGACTGTCGTCAGTGGAATAGCAACCTGTAAGATGTCTACAGGGCAGGTGGCGATGGGGTTAAAGCCATAGCCCTCAAATGCTAGAATATACAAGAAAACTTCATTTTACGAGAGGTTAAGCACAACAATCGCAAAAATCTAAGAAAATCCATGTGAGAAACTTTGATCATTTGAAAACAGCTCTCACGGTAAAAAACAGGCATATTTTTGTGATTTTTATTACAATTGCACAATGACATAATAATTAATTCGTTTCTATCTTCTTTTAGGGTTTTCGATCTTTTTAGTTGGATTTTAAAAATGGAACATCTTGGACGGCTATTAGTTACAATTTTAATATCGACATCAATAAATATTTTTACAATTTCATTCTAAATCGAATGCCTTCCAATGGAATTTTCATTTCAAGAAAAGCTTCTTAGGATATTTTCTTAAAACTGGGATTTAAATCTGAAATCTGCCGCATCAATGCGGATCCATAATATTACATACCATATAGGTTTAGATAGGTGTTAGATGTGATACGGATACTGTTAAAAATACCCCATTTTTAAATGGGAAATATTATTACAAATACTTACCAGTTGAAAGTTAGAATTTCTGTGCTATAGGTTGTCCCTCTATCTTATCTTCAAAACTAACAAAGTCTCAAAGTCTCTATATTTTGATAAAATATGCGGAATGAATAAAAATTATTATGTTAATTATCTTCGGCCATATTTATTTGCAGAAACAGCAGTTTTTCTTAAAATGATAATTTCAACAAAAAGGGCGTTTTGGGTCGGTTCATGACGTGTGGTTCGGATTTCACCTTACGAATTGTAGATCCCCTCATATACAAGTACACAAGTGCGATCTAGACAAATACTACTTCTATTCACGATTTAAAGCAAATTACGTATCAGTGATATTTACTATAGCTTCACGATGCCGCAGACTATGCGGGAGATCGAAATACCAAGGGGAGCAAACCTAGGTGACCTACGAAGACAAGGGAGACAAAAATTACAGTGGACAGATTGCGTCACAGTAAACGCAAAAGAAGCCGGCATACGAAACTATACCGAAGAACATCGCCAAGTATGAAAGCGCCTGTTAGAGGGGCTGTGGTGCAATTGATGATGATATTTCGACAAATTCAATATTTTTCTATATAGAAAGTATGCATACATAAGCGCAAAAAAACTACATCAAGGTCAGAAAAAATTATGAAATATATATCCACTCTATACAAAATATTAATTGAAATTATGTACCTGCCCACTATAATTAAAAGTAACCCAAATCTAAACATTACAATACTTCGAAATAGGAGTATGACATATGGATAACAAATTTTGTTAATTAATTTAAATTTGCATGCCTACCACATATACAGTCTATACTAAATTAAATAAATATCTAACATTTCTAAGCATGTGTGTACATAAATATGTATAATACGAACATAAACATTAATCTCTCAAATAATAATTAATTTTATACCCATTGGACATCAAAATAATAAAAAAAAAAATTAACAAAATAAAAATTATTAATAAAAACCAATAACAAAACAATAATAATTTGTAACAATAACATTTACTACTGATTTTCACCTTAAAAACAGATAAACAACGTCGGTGAAACGTTTTGAAATACTGCCACATCGTTAAATTTAATATTCTGCTCATTTAGTCAAAGTGGTGCCGATTTATTTCGAATATTTATTGCTAAAATAAATAAAATTCCTTGTGAAAAAATGTATGGAAGGTTTTCCTAACCTACCCCAATACATTTTCAAATTATTATAGTTATTTAAAAGTGTATACGACTACATACAATATATGTGTTAGTTATATGTATGTATAAATTTAAAAGCATGTCATTTGATTAAAATTAATTGAAACTATTCAAGTTTAAAAAGCGTCATTTTTATTATGGGTTCATGTGCTATATATGTACTATTCTATATTGTAACAGACACACAGACACACACACACACCCACATACAAAATATATACACTATGGATATTGCAAAGTTTAATTTATAGTTGAGTTGTGTATGTAGCTATCGTATTGTATACATATGTACATACATATGCGTGTTTGACGGACGTAATATATTGAGGTGAAAATGTTTTAGAAATTTGATTGACACCTAATTTATCACTCACCATTTCGAACTGATAAGCGTTACAATTTTATGCATTCTCTTTTACAATGCATTATACACAAAAGGAAACTATTTTTTCTATATAGCCCCTAGCCCTAGAGTAGGGTTGAAAATTATTGTTCCTTTTTTCACATTATACCTAATTTCTATTTATAAACCTATAGTGACTTATGCATTTCGATATATGTAGAATTGTAGAGGTAGGTATACATTGTGTTTGTATGTACATAGATAGATAGGTATAAGTCGGTTCATCACGGCAATTAGGCGATAAAATAATTTGAATTAGTGCATCAAGAACCATATGTTTGTTTTACAATGTTTTTTTTTTTAAGTGTCTCGTAATCATCAATGAAGTTATTCCATTAAATTTAACCGTATAAATAAATTTATTTTTTATAATTTACTTCGTGAGAAGCAAATACCTACTCATATACATATTACATTACATTACAGAATTTGTGTCAATATAATTATAGGTACCTACAAACATATATGGTATAAATTAAAATTAATTAATTAATTAAAGAAATATTTACAGAAAACAATTACCGTTTAGCGACCATTTTGATGGGTATAAATTATAAATAATAAATAGAAGGCGCTGTTTGTTGAAAAGGCTTTATCAATTCTTTATTAATTATTATACTAATATTAAAGAACTACAGAATGTGACCAATCTCAATTTAAAATTTTAGTAGTAATGTTTAATCTGTGGGGCACTGTAATTGAGGCGTGTTCACTAATTATCAAGGGATATGGAAAAATGTTAGGAGCAATAACAATATTTGTTAATAAAAATTATTGTTAATATGTATTTGTATAGGTAACACTGGCGTCCGGTTGATATTATAAGCAAAATGATTATAAGTACACAAAGTGCCTCTATTACTAATTATATCAACGTAACTTCCTTCTTTGTTGAAGCATTTTATTTAATGTAATCATCTCGAGTAAAGTATGTATTTTTGTTAATATTATTCTAATCAAAAAATCTTCTAATAATTTATTTGCAACTTTAATTTGAGCTATAGAAAATTACGATCCAAAATCTACTTTAAAATTAATTTAATGTAGTCATAGGCGTCCGCTGAACAACATTTTTGGGGGGGCACACAAATTTTAAATATTTATTTTTGTGAACAAAAAAAGATCTACAATCTATAATTAATCAAAGTTTATCGATTTTACAGAATGCGACAAAAAAATTTAAAATTCCTTCCAATTTTCAAAAATTGTATTCAGATTTTACATAAATTACGCAATTGAAAAACCAATATACCAACTTCACAAATAACATTAAAACCATTACACCAAGACCTCGCTTTCCGTTGTTAATTGGTTCCAAGGCAATTCAGATATTGAAAATTTCTTGCTTTTTAAATTTTCTTTAAGTAACTAAGACATTTCTTTAATAATTTATACAAAGTAATCACAAAATTCATTTATTATCATTAAATTTTTAATTTATCTGAATTTTAAACTATTCGAATTTTAATTTACATATATGACTATCTGAATTTTGAATTGTCTGAATTTTAATTGTCTGAATTTTGAATATAAAAATGACTTATGTATATTGGACAAGAAATAAAGAACTTACCGCTGCTTTTCTGGTTCCAAATATTAGATCAGAATACTTCTTTTTTTTGTTTTAAGTAAAAATGGTTTTTATTCAAATATAATTGAAATATATTGGGGGGGCACGTGCCCCAACGAGCGAACTATGAATGTAGTAATCAGAGCGCACATTAAATTTACTTCCAATTTTTAATCTCAAATCTGCTCATAAATAACTTAGATAACCAACTTACCAACTTAACTAATCCAAGTTTTGTTCTAAAAATTCTAAATTTTTTGCTCATTTTTCTTTTTACAGTTTAGAAAATCAATGAAATCGATCATTTTCAATATATTAGTGACATTTCTTTAGTTTTTTTTGCTCTAACATCTAAAATTCTTAGTTTAAAATATTTTTTGTATACAAATAAGTGATAGAATATTAAATTACCTTTAATTTGATGTGAATTTGAGTGATCATAATTTATAGAAATTCAGGGTCGTCTAAAATATTTTTTTTTTGGCGGCGAGTTATAAGTTTATAGTTTATAGGAGCTTAGTACAAAATGCCAGTATACAATTTGAGCTATTATTAATTTGCATAAAAATCCTTCATAAATAATTAATAAGTTTGTACTTACATTGTGCATATATAATAATAATAATAATTTACTTTTCAATTGGTATGTCATATGATCAATTTGGAAATCAGGATTGTATAAATTAAAGTCCATTAAATTGTTTTTATTGTTATTATTCATACAAAAAAGCATAAACACCTACAATATGAATGAACGAATAGTTTAGGTTTAGAAGTTAAAGCGGTTCCCTTAAACTTCTGCAGAATAAAACTTTAAGATTGGGTTAAAAAGGGTTCGCACAAGCCCCTAAGGCGCAATTTTTTAAGTCGATCAACCTCATATATAAAAAGGCTGCTAAGTAAAGCTACATTGTTTCCATACTAAAACACTGTTCTCCACCCTTTTTCATATAAGATTTGTGAGAAAATGGCCATTTGAAAGTAATTTAGTATGGTGGGTCCTATAAGAGTTACCAATGAATCAAAAAATTGTAAATTCCTTTTATGCAACGCAAAAAACAAAAACTTTTTTGTATTTACAGTTTTTCTCAATTACATATAGTAAGAATTGTGAGAAAATTGCCATTTCCATAAGTACTGTAGTAAATAACAATTGTTTTAAATTTTGTTAGTTGGAAAATTTCTACATGAAACCAAAACTTCCTTTTATATTTCATATACAGTATGGAAGCAAAATCTCTTCATTGTAAAACTAGTTACATATTACTAAAAATCGAAGTCACGTCTATGGAATTCTATCTAGAGATCTAAAGATTTGTATAGTTTTTTTTAATTCTTATTAATCTGGTACAAGTGAGGTCTATGTATAGTCATAATCGCGTATATACTTAACTAAAATTCAATCTTACCTTGCATATGTACTTCTACACAAACTAAAATAATTTCAGTCGTACACTATACTTTTATGTACATTGTACATATACCGATACACTATACAAAGATACATCTAACATACTCCTATGTAAAAGGATTAAAAAGTGAATCGTCTTCTATTTTAAGTTTTAGGTACGTCATTTTACAAATGTTTTTTTTCATATTATCAAAATGCGGCAAATATCTACCTACTTAAGTAAGTATATAAAAAGAATCACAAAGACCAATTCCGAAAATTTTTGTCTGGAATTTATTTTTTGTGCACAACGTTTCTGGTTTTTTTACTTATGTACATAGGTACATACATATGTGGTTGTTACTTACATATATACAGCATTAATCATCCCCATACTTGTAGATATTTTTCTTACATTAAGTGTGAATTAAAATAAAATCATTATTAATTAATAAAATCTTAATTAACTATAGGTACAACTTTATGTGGACGTTCACTGAAATGGATCGGAAGAGCAACGTGTAATCTACATACCTACATATGTACTCGGAGCTCGGATATATGAAAATTATTATGCAATATTTTGGCAATATTGTAGGAAAAATCTATCAATAATTAATAATAATAATAGTTGGCAACACTACTACATATAAAGGTAATACTGATACGTTTTAGGTATCCGTTTTAATTTTTTATATTGTTTCTATTTCATTCGACTATGTATCTTTGTATGTATTTTTCGTAATAGGTGAAGTTCAGTATGCTTTTAATATTGGTAGATTTATTTATGCTTTAATGAAATTAATGTCTTTTAGTTTGTGATCTAAATTTAGTTAGTACAATTTTAAAATGATAACCTTCTTTCAAGCAGAATTTTATTTCCAATCTTTTTCGCTTTATAATTTTTTTTCAGTTTTCTAACAAAATGTTGAGAAAATTATCAATATATAAGCCTAATTTCAGTTAATGAAATTCATTATCAAGTATAGGCCATTCGGCATTTAGAGGATGTTGTTTGGAATTTTTTACACTATTTGACCACCTAATTTGAGCATCTAGAATCAATTATAAGTATGTTTTTTTACTAACTAACTTTTTAAGTAACCTGGTTATTTTACTTAATTACGTGATTTACTCCATTTAATATAATATATGTACATTGTGCACAATCATACTATGAAATGAGGACAAATTATTAAATTATGTTATTCTAAATTTTCGATTTTTAAGACTTTTCCTAAAACTTAAATTGTCTTCGGTTTCAATAAATTAAATTTCTCTACCTACCTATTCAATTATTTCCTTATGGTTTTCTGATGAGACTATATCACTTCAGATGAAAACATGAATAAGATTGATTAATTAAAATTATTTTACATTTACATTAATTATATTTATTTAATTTTTAGTTCACTTAAAATATCAATTAAATTCATACATTTAGGTAGGTACAACCACGTCTTGCTGCCACAATTATGAACTGAACCCACATTTCTTTACAATTTAAACTAAAAAAAGCATTTACAGATTAAAAAAAAATAGGAGATAACTGATGGAAAAATAATATCTCTCTAACCTCTATCAGAGTGGCCAGAAATAACATTTTTCATTAGATTTACCAAGAATCCGTTATTTTTACACATTAATTTGTTCATTTAAATTTTGCAATTCTATACATAAGAGATAAATTCGTTTAGGTACTGAATATGTAGTAGAATAAAATTTTCTTTTAGTTTTTAATTATAATTTTGTACTAGTTAATACGCTTATATTGAATTATTATATATTTCTTCTTCTTAAATCTTCTATATTTGTAATGCTTCTGTTCTAAGCATAAATAGGTACTTACCTATACTTGTAAACCTTTTGTTCTGGTTGAATTATATTGACGAAGTTTGCAAAATGAAATTTTTTCAAGTTTTTTTTGTTTTTGATTTTATTCAAAACGTTAAAAATCGATGTTGGTAGTTTCAATGGGGGTTCAAGTAGCTATAACGTAAAATAGTCTGTTTGGGCCTTCAGTTATGACATCTTCTATTGTTTGTATGGAGATACATATGTATCATTTGAAGTGTCTATTTTGCAAAAATGCAGGTTCAAATGTTGGCCATATTTTTAAAACACCCGGCTTCAGATTCAAAGTATTACAATTAAGTGCGTGCATTCTCTCGTCGGTCTTATTTTTTTATTATTTTTTTGGATGTTGATCAGTAAATTGTAAGATGTGAATTGATTGATGTAAATATGGTGTAGAATAACATACATCATAATGTAGGCATTTGAATAATAACCAAGAGAACAAAAAAATATTTGATCCAATTATCAGCCTCAGAAGACTCAGTAACTATACTAGCAGTATATTGAGTAAACTCGAATAGGGTCTAAAATGATGTTGTTGCGTTGAATATAATTCTACCAACACAAAAATAAAAAATAAAATAGTAAATTTTAGGTATATTTACTAACGATTCA
Source organism: Platyura marginata (assembly GCA_026745375.1). Lineage (NCBI taxonomy): Eukaryota > Metazoa > Arthropoda > Insecta > Diptera > Keroplatidae > Platyura > Platyura marginata. The sequence goes on along the minus strand of JANSTT010017101.1, from coordinate 8,921 downwards.
CTGACTGATACCTTCCTATTGACTATTGATATTTTATTAAGAAATTAATGTTAATTATGATAATTATGTAACGAATTCATTTGTACGATTTCATTTGGTGCAACGTGTAAGGAAGAAGTCTTACACAGGAACTTTACTATAAACAACACCGGCGCTCGTTCAAAATAACGCTTTTCATGAATTTTGCACAGAAACTATTTTAATAATTGCCACAAACACTGCGTAAAAAGAACTGACACTAACACTGAACTAACAATGATTAATAAAACTGTTGTTCAATAACCGCTTATCGACCAAGTTCATGAAAGCATTGTCTTGAACGAACGTCGGTATTGTGTACAGAAAGACCCCTAAATTTATTGCTCAATTAAAATTAAATGTTTCTCAAATATTAATTTGAAACATTTTGACAAACTCTCCTATGATGCAAAAACCATTTTTTTTTTAAATTACTTGTCAATACTTAGTATAAGTACTTATACGTATTACGGTGCTTCTAGTATTTTAAAAAGTTCTGTTATTTCTTTTCTTTTTTTACTTTAAACATAATTTAACTTAGCAGCTAAAATTTCCTCTAAAAAAAAAAAAATTCATAAATTCGCTATAAATAAAAATATGTATCTACAAAAAATATTACTAAAACAAGAAAATTAAAGCTAAAAAATACTTACATAAAAATTAGAATGAACCAATTTTAAATATGTTCTTAATAAATTATAGAATAATGCTCCACGTAAAATTAATTTCTAATTATTTGGAATAATAAACGTTAGGAACCTACATATAAGTATGTATACTTACCTACAAATTTTATAAATATTACGTACGAATATCTATTGCCTAAATATGTACATATGTACGTACAAATAATCTCTATTGTACATAATTATACATTAACTTAAATAGTGATAACCAGTTGATTCTTCTCAATACTTTCCACATCATAAACTTACCTTAATTATATTTAATTAATATATTAAAAATATAAATAAATTTAATTCGGAAAAGTTCTGCACTGAAATTACCTATAGACTCTAGAAAATTCTCAAGATCAAAAATAGTATATTGGGTTGGGCTTGACGAGTATTTTGACCCTATTCAGAAAATTCACTGGCGCAAAAGAGAGGAATCTATTTGTGGTATGATTATTTAACAAATTAATTGTGAGAAAATTAATTTTTTTTTTCAACCATAAAATTATCAAAATTAATTAAATGCAATTCAACGTTTATGAGAAATTTAAAATTAACTTAATTCACACCATCGTATCGATATAAATTTGAAATGAAAGGCGGTTAAAGTGGTGCCCCACCTTTACACCTGAGGCGGGTTTTCTTTTGTATGGTCCCATTTTATAATGGCCCCCGAAAATTTCCAACTAAATGAACGGTTCAACTGTATTTCGGTGTATATATAGATCTCTCGCTTTAGATTGAAATGTTTAATATTATTTCTTTCTATGGATTTTTATGTCCATTTTGTTGTGTTTGAATAAACACACTGTGATGTGTGTGGGAGTATTAGAAGCAAAAAAAAAATTCTTTTGTTGTGTTGGAATGTTTAATGCATGATTTATGATATATTATGATGTCAGATTTATAAGATCATTTTTATACATGAACATGGGCTTTGGTTTTTGTTTGACGAATTATTTTATTTTACAGTTCGTATTTTATATTATTATTATGCATTTATTTATTATTTATTTTTGATATTAAGTTGTACGCGGCGGATGAATTATTACCATTTGCAATACGGAACACATAAAATAAATAGCACGAGAATTTGTTCATTCTTAATAAAATCGTTTTGTTTGCGCCATGATTATATGCAAATAATATATAAATGAAGAAATAGACATTTTATTTGTTTTTGTTTTTGATCTTTATATAATCTTTATATGTATGTATGTATATATATATAGGCAGGTAGATAGGTAGGTAGGTAGGTGCATTTACTTCTGTTTGGTAGGTATAATATAATAAAGATGCACCGGCATTAATAAGTAATATATGCATGTAAGAATACATTTTGGCTGTTAAATTATAGTTGAGATTTACATATGTAAAGTATGTAATGTGGACTTGACATTGACTCTAATTTTAAATTATTTGTAAAAAATAAATATTCTTTTACAATTTCAGAATTTTATGAAATCGACATAGACAAAGTCCAAATTGTTATTATTAACTGTGTAGCACTAAGAAGGTATGGTCACTCATATAGAAATTAAATTCAGTGAGGCATTTAATGTTGTAAAGATGATGACTGCAAGACTATAGAAACAATTATTGTTAAATATAATAATTTTACTATGTACCGTAGAGTGCCGAATAGTATACCTCCCCAAATAATGTGCCTTTGGTATACTATTATTCAAAATGTGCCAAATAGTACTTATAACATGGGTACACCGGGTACACTATTTGGATCTAATCTCATTGTCATTCACCAAGAAATTGCTGTGAACCAAGAAACACGAAACTCTGGTGATCAATACTATTCCGAAAATATGGTGTTTGAAGATGAGGAAGTAAATTTTGACGAAGAACTTGAACTGGTTCTTCAGGAAGAATCGTCAATGGTTAACTATGATCACATATCATCATCATAGGAAAAAATGTTTGATGTTGATTTATGTGAAACTAAGAAGTCAAATTAACAAATATTTATTGTTGTATAAATAATTGTTTATTTATTTCAAGTGGTTATTCAAATAGTGTATCCTGGTATACTATTTCGATTAGTATTTCAGGGTTATTAAGTAGGATTTTTTAAATAGAGCACTGTACTGTACCATGGTATTATAATCTGCACTCTATAGTATACTTAAGTAGTGATATCTTATAGTCCAAAGCCAATAATACACAAAGAAATTGTAAGAGTTTAATTGGTTTATAATAATAATTAATTATTAATAGTTCATCCACCATCAATAATTTTATCGTATTAAAATTTCAAGAAAATTATTGATTTTAAAAATATTTCAGTAATTAATTTAGGAGAGGGTTTTCTAAAGTTTTTATTTTTAATTTCTATACTTTTTATAAAAAATATTTTTTTTTCTTAATAAAAAATAACTAAAAATATAGTGACTAATACCAAAAATTCAGTTTTGTATCAAAAACTACAATTTTCAGTATCACATAAGTACGAGTAACTAAACGATGTCGACGACTATGCAAAAAATAACTACGAGATATAGAATTTTTACGAGAAGGAACTACGAGATAGAACATTTTTTTAAGCTTAACACATTTAAACTCATACAAGAACCAATAGTTTGGTAGTATCTATATAGCTATGTTTAATGTTTAATAAAAATTCAATCATTCCATAAACATTATGTATAAACATGTATTTAAAAAAACTATAAATTTTAATAATCAAGAAACGGATTACAAAGATATAAAAACCTTCGATAGTCTGAATTTAGAGGGCTCCGAATTACTGGAGTAGTTACACCTACACGTATTAGTGAAGTCGTGCCGTATACCCGATGTACGATACTTTAAAATTTGTCTACAATTTTGAATTTTATGAATTAAATGTTTATGATTAATTAAATGATATTTTTGATATTGGCATCTCTTTATATATGTATGCATATGTATATATTTAAGTATATCATCAATTTCCATATGCTCAAAATGTAATTGGTTATGTTGTGCTGGTAAGTTATTGATCAATTAAATTTAATGATTCATTTTTTAGACATATGGTAAGTTTGTTATGTATACTTTTTATAAACAATGATACAAATTATAGTTCGGAACATTGTTTTTGGTAATCAATACCTAACTAAGATGAGCTCACAATTAATAAATAATTTACAATTTCTTTAACCTACTAATAAAGTGCTTTAAGTCGTTTAAATCTTAATTCGAACTTCAGAGTTGACAGTTACAAATAAAGTAAGTAGGTACCTACCTATATTTTTATTATCTGTTAAACTATCTATCTACCTACCTACCTACATTCTGTATATAAATGATTACTCAAACTATGGGAGAATTAGTTCCATCACAGAAGCCAAAAATTTACCGAAAGGTAATTTTAGTTTTTGAAAAAAAAAAAATTGAAAAAATGGCGACACGTAAAATTACTGAACGTTTTAAACTTTAAGTTAATAATAAATTTCCCTGGCAGCAGTTTTGAGTAAAATTATAAATTGGTTATATTTGCGTTGAAGAAACGTTGCTGTAACTGCATTTTAACCGTTAATGGACAGTTTTAAATGTTTTTTTCTTTATTAATTTTTTTTTTAAAAGGGTTTACTATAAAAACAAATTTTGTTTGTGTGTAGTATTTTAATATAATTAAATTCCATTTTTTTTTTAAAATAATAATACGAAAATTAAAGTTAGGTAATAAAAAGAAAATTAAATTAATACAAGAAAATTTAATTGATGAAAAGGTGAAAAATTATTATACGCAATTATGACAGGTTATTATTTATTGTTTAATTTGAGTTATTTTTGTTTTTTTTTAATTTTGTTTGGATTGCACTACTCCAAAATGCCTTTTGAATTAAGTAGAGTTTTAGTTTCCTCATCGCAACGGTTATACCTACTTCTAATTTTGATTCAGCTTAGATTATTGCCAGATTTAATGACAGTAATGTCATGTTGTCAAGCGTAATGTCCGGTATTATGATATTGTGGAGTGTGGACTGTTCTAATTGTTAATTTGTAGATTATCCATTTCTTTAGCTCAATAATATTTATTTGTAAATGACTAGTGAATAAAAAACGTTACTATGGGTAATGTTTAAAAGAAGTAATTTTTTTCAATACGGTGTTATAGTAACGTTTTTTTAATCTAGTCCTAGTCCATTTAAAAACTACCTATTTAGAGTTTAAAAGCAGTTACAGTAACGTTTCTTTAACGTAATTATAACGAATTTATAAATGTAAGCTGTTCAGATTGTCAGAATTATTTTTGAAAAAGATATTTCGTTCCTACTAGCATAATCTCAATCCTCACGATCGACAAAGATTAATTAATTTCCTTTTTTGCGTCCATTACTGTTCCTATATTAAGTACAGTTAAATAAAGATTACATAAAATAATTACACCACAATTACACCATACAATTACTATACGAGTACCTCATCTTAATACCAAGTTACACCGTTAAACACAAATATGTATGTATTTCAATTAACTACTGGCGAAAACTCTATACTTAATCCATATAAAGGATTGTAATAATAAGATGCCTAAAGTGTTAGGTATATTCAATGTGCATGTAATTATTTGTTACACATCATGTGTACTTAATTTTATTTATGATAAAAAATGGCGCTTTGTAATTAAACAAAGAAATCTATACATTATTAACAGGGCAGAAAATTTATGCAAAAGCAATTTTGTAAAAATAAATTAACGACTGTGTTATAAACAAAAAACAACATGAAGAACTGCCTATATATAATCGATTCTGCCAAATTGACCGCATACTATATGTACAATAAATAAGTATATGTATGTAGGTATGTAATAAGTATACTTATACGCTGGTCGTTAGGTATACTTACTTATGTAGGTACATGCAATATATGTAGGTGATTACAAATTCTCAATCAATTTTATGTTAAGTTCAAAATGACCAAATTATGTTTTAAAAGCAGCAAGAAAGTATAGTTAGTCAGTACAACTGACTCACAATACCATTTAAATGTCTTAGTGGATAGAGTTTGTTCCCTTTGGAGCAAAAGGTCCTGCGTTCCGACCATAGAATGAACGTAATTTTTTTTCTTTCTTATGACACCTTGAATCTAATGCCGGTTAGTTGGATTGCACTTAAAAACAAACTAAATACTGGCAATATTTCGAAAATATAGAATTTTTATGTAATTGTGGACCAAATGGAACGGTTTTCGTAAAAAAAACCGATCTTGTCGTATATACATTAAAGTAATGTAATTGGAAGTGTACACAATAGTACCAAAACTACACTCAGAAAAAAAAATAATCGCATGGAGAAGGTTTAAGTGTGTAGCTATACTTGGTCAGAAATAGGAACGCTTGTGTAAATCATTAGGAACAATCCTATTTTTTTATGATTTGGTATAGGTATGTACCTTTTTTAATCTTTTCCGTATGTCAGAAATAATAGCATTTAAAAATTGTTGTTTGTACACTTAATTTTGACATGGATAGTTTTTGGTGTCAAGTTCTGACTTTAACTAATCAATATTTTAAGAAAACATAATTTTTTATTAAACTTAACATATTAAAATAATAAACCATAAATGTAATTAAAAGAAATTTTGTTGTTCGGTAAGATTAGTAGTTGACAATGACAAAAGATGTCAGAAATAGGTACCATTAGCTTATTTATCTTATCTATGTTATATATATATCCATCCATCTTATTATCTTTCTGTATTGCTTATTAAGAGAAAAGCGAGAACATGTTCGGTATTTAAAAATTTAAATGCACATACATATGTGGTAATTATGCATGGGTGCTGAATCATAGTAATAACATATTTGAATTAATTGGAATTATCGAAACAAGATGCATTTTATTTTGTATAATTACACACAGATAAAAGTTTCGACATAATTTTTATTCCCTGCGCATTGACCATGACAGATTAAATTTTAATCTTTTGCGAAACAAAAACATTACTTTAATTTTAAAAATCATTCAAAAATCGATTCAAAGATCGTGATCAGATTCTAATGATACATATAAAATTGAAAACGCAAATTTAAAATATCGTTTCGGTTTTTCAATTTTTCGTTTCAATAACGTTATTTTAACACTGATATCGAGTTAATCGAAAGCATAAAATATTTCAATAATCAATAAGCAAATTTTTATATTTAAATATCAACTAATTAACTCGTTAATGTAAAATATTGTTTAAATTTAGCGCCTTAAATAATTTTGCGCCAAAAAGGACGAACAAATTTTCAAGTTTTAATAAAATGATACACAAATCTTTTGTTTTACATAATATAAAAATTTTTATCTGTGCATTTATAATACAAATCATAAATCGATCAATCAAAGGCAATGAAAGAGGCGTGGTAATATATAGGTGCGCGTATAATTATAAGTAGATATAGGTAAGTACATACTTACATATGTAAGTATATGAAAAGAACAGAATTGCAAGAGAATCATATTTATTACAATAATGAAAGATTGCAACATCATTATTAAAGAAGTCATTTTGAATCGAATCAGTGGATATGATAAGTAGAATAGAATATTTAGTATAGACCAGCGATTTTCAACCTTTTTTTTCATGCGACCCCATTTACAACTCATATTAATTTCGCGCCCCACCCAAACCAACCCAAGTTAATTAATAAAAAAAATATTTAAAAAATCATTGTTTGAATATGAAATGTCAAATATTTTGCGGCATGGTTTACATTACAGAATAATTATTGTAAAAAAGCTCAGTCCAAAACCAGTTCAAGAAAACTCCACAATAGAATAAATTGACGTTGGCTGAGGACCAACAGATATGGCGACAAATTGTGGAGTTAGCCAAAAAACCCACTTAGGGTTAAGAAGGCTAAATCAAAAAAGTTCAGTCCTAGTACAGATGAGTAGTGTTTACAATGTAATGTAAACAATTTTAATATTTGGAAAACTCATTCACATTTTTAATTTCACGCGACTCAATTTTAGTTCCATACGACCTTAAATTCGGTCGTGACCCTTCATTTTGTAATCGCTTTGCTGCTATAAGTAGGTATACTAATTTGTATTCAAGAATATGTATTCAGATGATCTAATTTGCTATAGCGAATCCGAATATCCAACCCGATTTATACCTAAGTCGATTATAATATACAACTATGCCTCCTATAACACGGTAGATAGGTTGCAAGGTTCCAACATAATTCCGTGTTATATGAAACTATGAAACTGCCTTGTTATTCAAGAATTTTCCCAATTTTCTTATCATGTTATAGAGAACTAGTTCCGTGTTACATGAGAATTTCCGTAATTGTCTTATCGTGTTAGATTGAAACCGTGCTGTAGGAACTCTTGTTGTAGAAGAGGTAACTGTATGTATGTATGTATGAGTAGGTACCTTCTTATTATCTACAACAAATAAATTTTGATTAAATTGAACACAAATAATTAAAACTCTAGAAATTAAATATAAATAATTGCAGCGCCATAACGGTAGGCCGTGGAACTTTTTGTTCTCTTAATAAATTCTTTATATTTTTATTCTCTACCATTTTAATTATGTTCATTTTTCTCTTATCCGAATATATTTTTGGTCTACAATATTTGACAATTGATCTCAAGCACTATTTACCGAAATGATTATCTATCTTAGAGTTAGATCAGAGATCGAATCTTTGCGATAGGGTGAGTGACCTTATTAGTATTTTATTTTTTTTATTATGCTTTTGATCTGCTTATGTGAGTTCCGTTAAAACTGAGTTTTTGCGTAGCCCTACGTTGACAATAAAGAAGAGCAAGAAGTTTACTATAATTGTTTCGTAAGTCTATGGACCGAACAGATCAAGAAAAGCAAGCAAAAGTTTACCTCTAGTATAACATTTCTCTTAGAATGATCATTATTTATGTACATATGTCTGTATGTATGTATGTATGTATGTATATATAATTATGTATATATATAGAATAAATTATTTTAAATGAAATGTTCTTAAATGTCTATTACCATTTTCAATTCCATTAGAAATTTTTTATTCAACAATATAATACAATAAAACAATCTTCATTTTCTAAGAAAGCTTCAAAATAAACTTAAAGCTTTCAGCAAATTGTTACATTATATACGAACGTTTTCAATATTCATACATTATGGCCTTGCCTTTGCTTGCCTACACAAATAATTATTAGGTATTATTATGCGTATAAAAGTTATTTTCAACATTTTATATTATGTATGAATGTATGTGTAATATAT
>JANSTT010017099.1:0-18461 GCA_026745375.1 Platyura marginata | reverse complement strand
AATATATAAATATGGCTGATCAAGCCGGTAGCCTAACTATATCCATATACAATATACTCGTATATTATATAAATATATAAATATACTTACGCTTACACTATTCGGATAAGTGATTGTAATATTGAGGTAGTAACATTTATAAGGTTTAAGTTATTATTAAAAATAAATTTTAAGTGTCGCAAACCTTCATTAATATTAATACAAACGCTGTTTAATAATTCTCTCTAAATGGAAGCTTCGCATCGGTAATTCGCATTATCGAAAGTGTACTATAGGAACCTTTTGTATACACGTGTATTTAAAATTTTTAAAAAGATTTAAATAAAAACAAAGGATATACATATACCTATACAATATACTCGTATATATGAATAGTGTAAAAAATATAGTAATAAATTGGCAACTGTGACTCATTTAGTTTACACAAAAGAAAAGAAAATTAACGAGACTTTAACTGAATTTATTTCTAAAATGTAGTAAGTTCGTTATTAGCTAATGTATGAAATAGGGCGGACTCTCGTAAAAAGTTTGAGACCCTAAGGCCTAAGCCAATAGTTCTTGTTTTTTTTGTATCGCCATTGACCAGACTTGGTGTTCCTGTCCCACATAGTCTGTGTCATTGTATTCCATAGCAACTTTTAATGTTATGTAAATTTTTGTCAATGATGTTTAATCTGAAAGGGACCGATTGTGTTTACGGTGGAATTCGAACTACCCGTTTTCAGATGAAGCACCACCGGCTCAACGAATAACTACCTCTGTCGCATGGTAGTCATAATCAATGCTGTTGGTTTGAACTAAAAATTATATATAATAATCGCTCTTCTCTATGACTTTTATACACCTTTAAATTTGTATGTACATTGTACACCCATCTCTCGATTTACGCGGTATCGCTTTAACACGATTCAAAAATTTAAAAAAAAAATTTCATTTTTTGTATCATTTTACATTAGATGCACTCATTGGTATGACATCATTGGTCATATCATATCATACTCATTATAATGTAGTAGATTTTGTTTTATATTTTCATACTCTGACATTCGTTGTTCAATTCTGTCAGAGGTAAGATGTTCATTTTGTGAATGTAAAAAAAATTTGTTATTCTTTTGCGTAATTATGCCTATATCTACGGCTTGAACCTATCCTCCTGTTTTATATAAGTGGTGTGTCTCGTTTTGCACGGTTTTGATTTACACGGTTTGTCGTAAAACGTATCAACCGCGTAAATCGTGGGACAAGTGTACATTAAGTACGTTACTAATGTACTCAGTAATTCCTAATGCAAATCTAAAAACGTAATACTTTTGATAGTTAATATAATCTATCTATAATTAACCCAAATTTGTTTGTGGTACGTTACACCATTCAAATGTACTCATATAAATCTACTAAAACTCACCTGCAACATTGAAATTGTACAAATTTTGATTTAACGTGTACTAAATTCTTTTATCAAACATTAAATCAATGTCAAATACAGTTCATAAATAATATAAAACATAAGTGATGCCGGCGTATGAATTGTGATATTCCACGGGGTGTCTTATATTTTATATAGCATTATTTCATTTAAGCAATAATAATTAAATGTTTCTTTTACAAATATTATATAACTTCTATATATATGGTACAAGAGAGGACGCCATGCTGTCGATTATATATCATTTCATTTAAAAATTTGTTCCGAATTATTAACTTAACTCAAAAAAGGTGAACTTCTTTCATTTGACTTGGGATGAAGCTTGTGTTGTTCGGTGTTCCATCCATCCATAGTGCCTACAATACCTTACAATATCCAATATATGTACGTACATATCCACTGAGAGGAAAAGGAAAAGAAGAAGAAGATGAAAAAAAAACATACATGAATAGGTAGCGTTAAAGATTTAAAATATGATAAAAATGTTATAATTTATATTGAATGAAACAATAATGCTATATCCCATTCACGTGGTGAAGATTTACAAACGTAACTTTATTCTCAGATATAGAATTTGTTAGCCACCATGCATTTATATACATATTGTACGTATAAACGTACGTATTACGAGTAGGTATAATCTGAATGGCTTTAAAAAAAATGCTGGCTACCGTTTAGTGTTTTCTGAAGAGATAAAATCGTATAATTTTTATTAAACAAAGGTTTTGCGAAGTTGTTTCTATAGTATTTTGCATGGCAAATTGTTCTTGTCTTGTTGCCTTTTTTAATATCATTATTGAGCGACATTATACATTTTTATTTGTATAAGTTTTAGCAACGATGCACGTTGGTCATTTCCTTTTTGGAACAATAGAAAATGTAGAATTTAAATCAGGGTTTTTTTATAATTTTCCTAAAAGAAAACAATTAGCAATACATTTTTACAAATATTAATAATGATAAAGATTTTTTTTAAATCTCACTTAAATACCAAAGTGCAAGCTATCAATCGTCTCTTTTCTAAAATTTCCGTCATGGGATCACCACTTGGAATTCTATTTATAAATCACACCGGAATCTACAAATATCATAGTTCGTCTAGTAGTCAAAATTTTGTTTTTTTTTCATTTTTGCCATATTCTTTTCTATTTCAAGTCCAGAGGTGTTCTCTTTTTATCCACATCTTTTCTCTTTTTCCTTTTCTTTTATTACCCATTTGGCGTAAGTACGTTATTTTATCTCGAACCCTCCCCATACTCGTCATTATGTCTGAATCCTGAAGCGGGACCATCTTAACTAAATAAAGGAATGTCGAACTTTTTTTATTTTTTAAACTCTGTACACCATCCTAGACGATTTCAACCTTCTTAAAACATAATCCGATGGCTGATACTAGTAATAGTTCTACAAAATGTGAAACAGATTTAACTAAAAAATCTAGTCCATCCGGTTTTTTTTTTCATTTTCATTTATACTACTAATGATTCCATTACGGATGTAAACAGATAGCTAAGAATGTCTGATGATCATTTATATTTTATTTCGTCTTCACTTGAAAGTCAATCGAATATTCTTTCTGATGAATTGACATTCTTTATATCTTAAATTCCCGACTAGACTATACAATACCAAAAAAACAATTTTTCTCTTTCTACGTGAACTTCTATGAAAATATGCAAGGAAGTATTGTTCTTAAATATGAGTTAAGACAAAATGTATGTTGCAATAAAATAATAATGAAAAAATCCTTTCATTGTAATAATTCAATACATTTTCACTTTTCAACAAACTTTCTGATGGAATATACTTAATCAATAAATGGGGAGTCGTTAGCACAAACACACGTGTCACTTGACAAATAGAAATTATTAACAGATCAATGCATTTGATTATTGAGATGAGAAGCGGATAAGTGCCTCCTCTGCACTTTTTCTTTTGTTTGTCTACAACACGCATTTGAAAGTCATATAATGTACGTAAACAAAAATTGGTGTGCGCCTATATAGAAAATAGTAGACCACACGCAATTTTTATACCCGTATGATGTTAATCAAGGGTATTATAACTTTGGTACGGAGTTTGTAACGCCCCTCAATACTCATCGTAGAAAAAAAATTTCAACACCATCGTCTTTCTCGTGAAATTCTAAGTCGAAATATGCATGTTCGTCCGTCCGTCTGTCCGTGATCAAGATTCCAGCCAAACGGCTGAAGCTAAAAAGCTGACAGTTTATTATGCAGTCTTAGAGTAAGATCTCTATTGTTTTTGGAGCAAATCGGTCAAAAAATAAGGGAGGCTGTGGTACAGGGTTCACCTCATTTTGGGTTCACCATTCATTTACTCGAAAGGTAGTCGAAATGTAGAAAAAATGAATATGACAACAATTATAGAGAATACATAAATGAAGATTTCATTCATAGACCAAAAAGTTGTACGACCTAGCGTTATGGCGCTGCAATCAATTTTATTGAATTTATAGGGTTTTATTCGAAAAGTATTTAGATTACGGAAAAAATGAATATGACGAAAATGATAGAGAATAAAAAAAAAAGATTTCATTCATAGACTAAAAAGTTCCACGAAATACCGTTTACTGCAATCAATTTTATGTCATTTCTAGGGTTTTTAATCATTTGTATTCAATTTACCCAATTATATTTTTTGTACAGATCAGAATTATATTTTTTGTACAGACCAAATAGACACGGACAAAGTTGTAAATAATAAACTAGTACTCATACGGGTATATTATAATCGGCGTAGCCAAGTTTTCCTTCTTTACTAGTTTTTTTCTCTTAAAACACAGAAACCTTCCTTCTTTTTTCTTTTTTTCTTTTTCTTCTTAATAACAAAACTATAACACACCCTTGTAACATATATTAACACAAAATATAAACGATTGTTGACCCATCCCAAAAAAAAAAAAATTAAAAAAATTTCAGCTCATGCTATTGATGAATATTTCCTTTGTGTAAAATCACTATATAATTGTAAGTCTTTCAAAAAAATTTATTATTATTATTTATTGTGTCAGAATTACTATAGAATGAAAAGAAACCCGTCATCTTTGACGTAATCAATCAAACATTATCAATATTATAATCTTATAATTGTATACCGAGAGAAGTGATATGATACTCGTATATAAATATAAACGTCTGTCAATGAAATGCAATAACGTAATAAGAACCTAGGAATATATAAGAAAAAACTGAGTGGTTATTTTGTTTCCGTCAATTTTGTGAGATATGATGGTAAAAGGAATCATTTTTTTTCCACTTGCGTTTCTCCAAAATACGTATAGGTAACCATATGCTAAATCAAATATTTAAATAGCATCATCGCGATTTCTGATCAATCCAAAAAGAAAATCTTATTAAAATCAATATATAAGATTTGCCATCACAAATCATATAATTTAAGAAAAATTACAAAGAATGCATACCAAAAAAACATATTTTGAATTTAATATCAAAATGGAAAATTTATTGTATAATTCTAGTATATTTTAATTAATTTAATCAAATACCTTGGTTCAGCTCTAACCCAATAAGATGACCCTCATAAACACATAAAAAATGTTCACAGCCATTATTTTGTCCGTACAAATTGCTAAAAGCGATATAAAACAAAAAGAAATGCACAACTCGATGTGTTCTTTTTACGGTTTAGGTTTACGACATTTTTAAGCTTGCTATTTTTAAGATAATGCCATTTTTAGCTGTAATCCAACCACCCGATCTCCCATTCAAATCAACATACCAGAGAAAAGCCACTCTTGTTTGTCACCCCAATCAGTCTTAAATGCGCTCCAAAGGCAACCATTCTGCCCCTACTAAGTAAACGGACAAAATCTTCCCTGGTAGAATTCTCCTTGTGCAAGAGAGATTTTGTCCCGAGTGGATATTTTATGGGGGGGTGTATATTTTGTTTTAGAACCACCTCTACTGAGTCATTTGGTAGGTATAGGCTATAGGTCAAATAGGTATTGAGAATTGAGTCCTATAATGTACTATTCCAAAGAACTCAATATTGTCCATACTTCTTTGTTAATTAACTACGTTCCGGTGGTCATTATTAATTAATAAAACACTTCCATTGTTATTTATTGATGTTACTGTTAAATTGATTTCAACTAATGGTATCAAAAATCGCCCTTAAAACATCCAGAGATAATATTGAAGATTTTAAAATGTTTTACAAAATTACCTCTCATGTTATTTCCAAGAACTACTCCCATTAGAAATGCATCCCTTAATCAATCAACAGACTATTTAAGTTTTAACACAGAGAAACTCCTCGAACGAATCGTATATGTGATTGATTAATTGATTTATAAAAAAAGAATAATTTTGGAAATTGTTCAATTAATGAAAAAAAATTGATGTTTTAAAGTGCGTCTACATTGAACGCCGATAGCGCTTGTGCTTATTGCTTATGGTTATTGCGCTTATGCCTATGCCGGCTGAAACAATTTGCGTGCGCATAGTTAAAGCTCATATCAGCCTACAAGTAGTAGTAGTAGGCATTTGGTAAATTATAGTCAAGTAGTTTTCATTATTTGTTCCATTTTTATATCAACAATGTTTAAATGTCAAAATAAGTCGCCGGCATCAGCGAGCAGAACTATAAAAAACATTCATGTGAGTTGGTAGGCGCTGGCAACCAGTAACAGCAACAAGTACAAGCGTTTATTGTGCGAAACACAATAAGAATACATGATAATATTTCTGCTGCTGGTAATAATAAGCAATAAGCACAAGCACCATCGGCGTTTAATGTGATAGTACACTTAAGTTGAGGGGCGTTTTTCAAAATTTCATCATCTCTCAAACAAGGCTAGAGGCATTGCTGACTGAATTTTTGTCGTTGACGGAATATTCCTAGACAAAGTTATCAAATCTTAGGGACTTACCCTAAACTTCTTTCATTCTATTTAATTATAAGATAAGATTTTACTGGCCTAGGTTGAGGTTCTATCTTAAGTTAATTTTTCGGAAAACTTTGTTGTTTGCCTCAAACTTGTGTCATAATTTTTAGCCAATTAAAGAATTACTTTTTCTCTCCTCATAATTAATCTTCTGGTTATATATTGTGATAACTTGAATCTTATTTTCTAATCAATTCTGTATTAAATAATATTTGTCATTATAACAAACAAATCATTTGTATTGAATACTTCAATATATAGCACACGACCGTCTATCATACAATAATTTTCATAAACAATTAAATGGGACGAAACCTGTCCAACGTTAAATTGACAAGTGTTGATGACTTTTAAATGACGTTAGGATCAAGTAAGTCTCTTATTGTGTTGCTTGTAGTATGCTGTATTTCGTTCAATTACTTGATTTATTATTAGGATTTCATACTTTCCAATTCAATTGTTTATTTGTTAGTCATTACCTATTCATTATGTCTACAATTGAATATAACTACTAAAAATATAACACAACAACAAAAAGCTAGTTTGATGATAAATAGGTAGGTATATAGATGTACATTAGTAAGATGTTATTGTAGGTATAGGGTGGGATGTACAATTCCTCTAACCAAAAAATTCTGATATGGTTATTGGCCCTCTGCATACAGTAAGAAGCCAATAGTTGTATGCATTTTGAATGCTAATAGTTGTACACAGTAGGTCAGCAAATTATCCATAAGGTCGCTTTCCTTGAAAATTTAACTTAACTACATTACATTTATCTCATAAGATTTATAATAATAAAAAAAAAAACTATAACTGAGACGTACATAGAAGGTGTTGAAGGGAGAAGGAGAAAGAGTACAGAAGTAATTGTTCAACCAGGTGCAGGACCCCTCTTTTCCCCATAACCCCATCCTCCATACGTCGTCGTTCTTATCAAATTAAATTTACAATATGCCACATCACAATCTTACTTAAAATGCACGTGTTTAATATGAACAAGTATGGGTAGGTATGTATTTGGCATAGTTTAACAATAAACACAATTTTCAGTTTCACCTTAGAAGACCTTTTGACAGTATTTTACGTTAACATTTTTAATTTATGCAAATATTTCCTTTAGAACAAAGGTTTTTTTTTTAATTTAAGAACAGCAACAGTTTCCGGCTCTTTTGCTGATTTAATTAAGTACGACCTTAAAGTTTAGTTTATTTTTTATTTAATCATTATGACAATGTTTTGTACGCAGCCGGTTTGGGTAGCCTCATAATAATGGAGGTAGGCATATAAAATTCAAAAACATTATGAGTTAGCATTTTATTTATAAACACTCTAGGGGTGCAGTTCATTTGAATATGGACAGAGGTCTGCAATTAAAAAATGGAAAAATAGAAGAATTAAATATACTTAAAGTAATGTAAACAAATTTTCACGTTTTTGTATGGTAATTGGCGTTGTAAATTTAGTGCATTTTTTTCGGGAGGAATTTTCATGTTTTCGACGGAAATTGTTATCACTTCACTCACTATACTACTCTTACTATTAATTAATCATAAATAAATGCCACTGACAACGTTTTTAAAAGAATAATTTAAATTTATATTAAAACGACGCCCCACTCTCAAAAATCATTTTGCAAAAGAACGCAATTTTGACGTTTTTATCTTTCTCATTATTTCCGTTCGATTTTGGTTCAAATCAAATTATTTTTGTCTTTTCTTTTCGATTCAAATAAAATTTCCTAACAAACTCAAAAAGAATGACGCAAAATTAAAAACAAATTGAATATTTGTTGTTAATTTTGAATTGATATGTAGGTAGATTCTACATCAAAAAATAAACAAAATTCACCAAATGCCTCAATTTGAGGCGGCTTGAGCTTGAGGGGTTTCAAAATGGTGTGAAATTTATTTTTATAATCTGTAAAATTAAATTTGGATGAATACAGTTATTGTTTATTAAACACAATACTTGCATATATACCATATGTAAAGGCACTTAGGGTTCAGATATGTACATAAAAACAATAACCAACGAATGTCGTATCAAAACCAGATGAAAATGGCGATCAGACCCAAACAATACCAATAAATATAAAAATGTGTACCTAACAAATATATAAATATAAAAAAGTTCATTTGATTGAACCGATAAAATGAAAGAACCGGAAACAGTAACTGTATTCTCACTAAAAGAAAAAAAAAAAACTATCTCTTATAAGGAATATATTTGCATAAATTAAAATTTGTTTATATAATTATGTACGTACGTACATAAAGTTTATAAATTTATATATCCATTAAAACCCTTTATTTGAGTGACATGAATTTTGTAAAAATATGGGTGTACATCCTTACATACATCTAGCTAAAATGACTTATCTAAGTAAATAGAACTACAATCTGAGAATAAATTTCCTAATTTTTGGAATCTACATCATGTCATGTGGTTAGAGGAAAATTATTGAATTTATATCTATAACAACTTTTTATTATTATTTAACCTTTTAAGTCAATACTTCAATACCATGATTAGTTTTTTTTGGATCATTCATATTATAACAATTTATCATATTTAATGATAATTCTAATTGATCGAAGGTCAAATCATGCATCTAAAAATATACCCTTTAGTACACACTGCGCACGGGCCCACACAAAACAAACCAGCAACAAATCAATCAGTTGGGATATTTTAAAAAAAAGTATCAATTTGGACATTTGCTATTTGGACAGTTGTTGTTGCCGCAAAAATATTGATATGTTACTTCGTCTATATATTGTTGATTAGACCCATTAGCCATTGGGCAAGCGGCAGTCCCCTTAAAGAATATAATTTTCTTTCACATTAGTCAAGGTAGAGAAAGAAAGAAAGGAAAGAAAAAACTATATAGTCATGATATCACTTAAAAACAAAACAAAAATGAGAGACGTGAACCCTTATAACAATTTTTAACAATTCAATTAGTTCATCCATTGTTTTAAGAACATCGCCGACCTGATGTCCAAAACATTTTCATAATAACTTAAAAAAGTACGCAAAACGAACGAGCGTTGTTGTCTTAAATAAAGATCAATTTTTTAGTGTTTTAAATACAAGTCATTCAAATTTTACCACGAAATAAAAATATGTTTTTTATATGATATTATCCAAAAAAAAAGGACTTTTCCATAGGACATAGGTAGGTATCTACTTAGTGAAATATATATTATATAGGGTGGCCCAATAGTGCCAATTGTATTTATTTGAGAAAAAAACCCTCCTTACATCAATTTGTTCAAAAATGGTTTTTTTATTAAATCTGAGATCTAATTTCGGATTTTTTACATTATCTGGCAACATCATTTTACTACATTTCACGAAAATATATGATTTTTCTCTCCTTTTTAAACACTCTCCTTGGAACTTTATAGTAATCCTCATTTTTGTAAAAAAATCAACTCCAAGAAATCATATCCGGAACTTACACATAATTTGAATCATTTTTCCACATTAAAGTTAACGCCCTGCAATCTATTTCGAAATTAATATGTACCCTTACCCAGAGCAAAGACAAGAAAACTTCTAGACTTCCATACCGGGCACGGACAGTTTAAAGCGCACCAGGATAACCTGTAATCTAATGAGAGCAACTAGCAGAAACGACTGTACATCAAGTACCGTACATACTACGTATCGTTGTTGGATAAACTGTATAGGATCACAAAACATCCACCCTAATATCGTACACCGTCTTTTATAATATTATATAAATCATTATTTACAAATTACCGAGAAATTCAAATTTTTTCAGGTTCAGGTAAAGGTAAATACATAAAAGATGCTGCCCAGACGTTTATGGACACGATGGACGATATCAAAAATGTGTGTATCAACCGATGATTTCTATTCTATTCGATTTCGAAAATCATATAAGACAAAGATTAATTCCCTGACACTGAAATAACACAGCAAGATTTCTTCAGCAACAAAACGAAACAAGGGTCTAAAAATGTACCCGAACAAGGAGGTTGATTGTAGATTAAATGGTTTGTTTTTTTTTTCATTATCATGTGGTTTTACCTGTTCTCTATAAAGATTAATATATATTTTGATAATGTTAAATGATATGGTTGGACTTATAATTATTAAGAAGAAGAGGAAAAAGAACAAAAAAAAAGGATCTTTTCATAATGTGATTTTTGGTTTAATATGCAGTGTTGATGTTTTAACACGGAGGATACATTCTTTCTATTGTGTTACATTTATCGGATGGGAACTATATCATCAATGTGACACAAATAAGACAAATATTTGTTATGATGAAAAATCTTACAAAAGCAACAACTTAAGACCTTTACCGCTACTGAATTGCGTTAATTAAAATCAAAATGTAAAAAAAAAATAGAATATGCAGTAGAACTGCGACTAAGCAATGCAAGTTTTTCTTATTGATTGCTGAATGGCGTCGCTGTCGTTGACAAAAATTTACAATTTTCCAAGGTTTTCTCATAAAAACAACAACAAGATTACTCGGGGATTATTTTAATTTGTGACATCACATAGATTGTTTTTTGTTTATTTGTAACAAAGGAATGATTTACCAGTAACCAGGAACATAGGATGATGCAGGGAGTTGAGAGATAATTATTAATGTTTTCGATCACGTGACATATGCGATGTGGCTGATAATGAAATTAAATTTGGAAACGTTAAACGACACAAGTACGCGTCACGTATCGTTTTAGAGAGTAAATCATCGGTATAGTAATGTAAGTTCATACGCTATTATATGTATTGCATAGATCTATTAGACATTATTGGTCATTATTTGGTCAGATAAAGTATAACTTTTAATGCATACTGATCCCTGTATGAGTGCCTTTACCTGTTTGTATTCTGTTAACGCCTACCATTTTGCCATGTACTTAAGCCAGAAGGTTAGTTTTTACTTATCATCAGGAATACATAGGAACATCTCGGATGAATGCAATGGCAGACCAGTGTCCTCTCCTTTCTCTCCAGACCCGAATGTCGACGTGAATTTCAAGGAGCTCTACGATTAAAGAAAAAAATGTCAAGCTCCTAATTACATAGTAGTCAGCTATATCTTTCTATTAACTAACTAATTAATCTATCAATTAAAGAAAAAAAATCCAAAATTAACCATAATGTAGTGTACATACCTGTGGATTATCATCAAGTCGTTATCATCGTGTCGTCAGATATTTTTATGGTTTTTCCAGCATTTGTGTTGAGTTAAGATAACCTGGAACCAAATGTTCTTCTGAAGTTCATACTTTCCGGATTTCTTTAGACTTCCTTACATTTTATATAAAAAATATTTTGTATGAGGAAATATGTTTTGTAATAATTTTGTAGCAAATTTTCTACAAAACAGCTTAAGACACACAAAAAAATACTTTAAACACATTTATTAATAATGTTGAGCCTAAGATGTAATGTAACTGAAGCTGCCTTGTCATATTTCCAAGTTATCATAATAAAATTAGAATGCAGAGAACAGTGACAGTCTAATGGTAATGCAGTGAATTAAGAAATTATTTAAATCCATAGACAAACGCTAAGCACATGATTCTTAAATCTCTATATAAGTGGTCGTCATATCCCTATGACCTATGTCCTAGACGCCTCATTTGGTTAATATACATAGCCAAACATTGTAATTCAATTACAAATCCTAATTGCAACATTAATTTTCGAATTATATGGCGAGAAAAATCCTTCAGAATACTTTTGAGTTACACAATTTTCGAGTTATACGGTTTCCTAGTGCTGACAAAACACAATCTTTTAGTTGGTACTGATTCGTGACGGAACCAATTGACTCGTGTAAATCGATATATACTAATTAAAAATTGTCTACCCTGTGGAAATGTTTATGCCTCACCTCCACTACTATTAAAACCATAATTAGATAATTGCTATAAATATAAAATTTATTAACATTTTTTTTTTAAGTTTTATGATATTTACATCATCTATTTAAACAAGAATTGAAAAATAAAATCTATAATTAAGTAATAAAATGTAGTAAATTTGTACCCCCATTTGTAATAAAAACGATAAACACACCTAATTTCGTTAAAATAATATAAAAATGAAAAATATTATACACAACAAAAACCCTTCTAGGTGTACTGTACAATTGTACATCTCTCTATGGATTATATATCAAAAATTTATTTTAAATAAAAACCTATCACATAGCATTTTCACCAACACATTAAACACCATCTTGTGACTATACCTTAATAATTGCTATCTATAAAACAAACAAATCAATAACAAAAAACATTAAAAATGCTTTTATGACGTCAACAAGTTTTTAAAAAAATCACAATTTTCTCTCTATGCTCACAGAGATCTGCTGTTCTTTTTTATTTACGCTTGCGCTGCATCATGTACATAAGACGATGTGCAATAAATGGCCAAACAATCATAAAGATAAACCAATTGGGGGAAATTTGTGTAAAAGGCCACCATTTTGGATATTTTAGTTTCATTATCTAAAAATGTTAAAAAAATTTTTTTTATAAATTTCGTCTATTTTAATTTTTTAGTTGGTATATCGGACCTTGTTCCTAAGCTGTTGATTTCGGACATCAATCATAGATTGTTCGACAATAGTAATACGATTGTTTAGTTGTTTCAAATCTAAATCCATTTGATCAATAGTATTTAGTATTTGATTTATGACTAAGTGATTTTCGGATGTTTTAGGAACCTTCAAGAGCAATTTACAAATTAATGAGCCATTTTGTTTTTCTTTTTTTTATACATACTTCAAAAACGCCGGCTTGTCCCACAGTCCTATGTAATTGTTTATAATTCGATCTAGACATGTGCGTTTGCATTGGTTCAATGTTAGACGTAAATTCATCCTGATTTTTGAATATAAATAAATTCTGTTTACAGGATCACGAATAAATATGTCAAACAATACCTCAACTGTATCAATGTATTCGTCATCTGAATAATCAGTGGCGGCGGCTGATTGGGAATTGTCTTCGGAATGATGTGAAATGCCATTTGTTAAGATACCATTGATTGGCTGTCTAATTGGACTCGATCCTCGAGATGCTTTAAAAATATGATTTTTTTTATGGTTCGTTTATCGTTTACAACAACAACGAAAATGTCTATTGAGAATTTCTTACCAAACGGTGAATTTGGATGGGATTTAACTTTTTTGATAATTTCGGGTGCGACCGCTTCTAAATCATCTATATCGACTCCATTTAATTCATTAATACTGCCCATAAATTCGGCAACATTGTCCGTATATGACATTGTTTCGACGATTTTCTTCAATTCTTCCACATACAATTCCATTGCTCTCTCTTGTGGCATTTTTCCTAATGCATTGTATGCCTCCCATTTTGCTCTAAAAAACCACAAACCACAAATAGTTATTTTATAGTGAGCATGTATGTGTGTGTACATGTGTGTTTATTTTGTTTACCTGTTAATAACATCCCAAAATAGTGGTTTTCTCTGCGAACATGGTCCTAATGTGGCTTGTTTGTAATAAGAGTAAAATCGTAACATCATATCGTTGCTGGGCTGATAAGATCCTGTTAGAAAATTAGAGATTTGTTGATGTTGCATTTGAACGGTTTCAAATATCATTCCATTAAATTTTCCCTAACCATCTGCTATCTAACTATATCAGTTCTGTTTCCTCTAATAAATCTCCTATAGAGAGAGGCCCCCAAAAATTAAAGGGATTACTAGAACAATAGAAAAATGTCTAACCAAATTTTTTTTTATGTATGATCCACTTAAGGTGTCCGATTCCCATAGGTTAACAGTTTTTGTATTGAGTTGTCATTTTTTCCTGTTCCGCATAGTAAATCAAATTACTACACTTTCAATAGTGGAGGACATAATAGGAATCACCGACCCCACCTAGGTCATTTTTCTTGAACGGAACATTTTAGTTGATAAATCCTCTTGTCATTATCAGATTTTAGCTTACAGACGATCGGGAAGTTCAATTAATTTCGTAAATCAAAATGTATGTTGGCAGGTCATATGAAGAAAATAGATATTTGCCGAATACGCACTCGACATTCAGGTAAAACTGAGAATAGAGTCTGTTTGATTGTGAAAATGCAGAATAATAATAGATATTCATTAAAGATTAGAGTTAAGTACAATAACCGGTTCGATAAGATAAACATACCTCGATAGAGAAAGATAGAAAATGTATTTGAACAGTTCCCAATATCTTGAGTTCCATACTACTTAAGTAAAGTTAAGACATAAAGATAAGTTAATATAATCTTATCCGCTTATTCGATATTTTTGTGGGGATTTTCGTCTTTACTGTTTTTTTTTTGCATTCCTCTCATAATGCAGATACAAAATGTATGTTCAGTAACTTCAGTGTTTCCATAGGAGAAAAAATGGTGATTCGCCAATTATTAGAAAAAATTCCTTCAAAATGCCACTTTAACACTTTAACCCTTGTGTGGACAGCATATGTATACCCCTTTGTCGGACACTTGGCTCACCGAGTTTTTTGGATGTTTTTTCAAGTAAATAGGTGAAAAACTTGTTCTGCGTGTGAAAAACGATGGCCAAAAATATATTTGTACTACATTTTTAATCACCAAAATCACTAACACTAACACCTCAAAACGGTACTTACTTTGCATATTGACGTGGAGACAATAAGCAATTTTTAGATAAATTCAAACTCGCAGTCATTTCTATGGCACGTCTGTTAACAAACTGTGCGAACGACATGCAACAAAAAACACGCTTAGGGGGTCGTGGTAGAAGTTTTTTTTGACAAAAACATGTGTCGCAGGGGTTGAGTTCTCCATGCAAGGTGAATGGAGGAGATGATGGCTCACCGGTGAGCCAAGTGTCCGACAAAGAGGTAAAGTAATTCACGGCCTATTTACCGGTATTTCTAATACCTCTAAAAATGTTAGATTTGGCAAAAACACTCAAAACATATATTTAGGAGATGTCACCGACACCCAATCTGATAACTTTAAAGATGTGGCTCCTAGGCCAATTGAAACACATGAAAGCTCATCGGTGAGGGTTAAAATATGTATTTTTCCGACACTCCTAGTCACTGATTTGTGTGAGCATCCTCACTAACCAGTTGTAGAAAATACGGAAAAGATGACATTAAAAATTGGGCAAGAACAATGTGTTCGAGAGAAAAGGTGGGGAAATTAATTTAATGAACCATTTTCTGGATTCGTTTAAAGTTAAAGTTTTCTTTCAAAATTGGAGTTTTAAAGATGTTGGATATGAAAATTGATTATTTATAAATGGTGATTTATTACCACCCCCTATCCCACCATATCACTACTGAATTATTGGATCCCCCTGTATTTGTCGATATACGTTGGCAATCTAGTTACACTTATCCATTTCAGATGATGCTCTATTAGCTATAATTTAACAATTTTGTAATTACATATATTACGATTATTGATAGGCTGCGTACAATAATTAAATAAATTTCTTTAAAACTATTACTCACCATTTTTAGGTAATCCACGAATAACATTAACAGCCGCATTAAATCGTTGTTCCGTTTGTGATAAATTCATTATTTTTTTTTTCGTTAAATATAGGTCAACAATTTCTCTTAGTCAAACACAAAAAAAAATATTAGTAAATTATTACAGCATTACATACAAAACAATAACATTGAACTTTGTCCACATTCCAGCAAGTCCAGCGCCAGTGTGGTTTGCGTATTGTTTCCAATAATCTTAGAGCTAGTTGAGTTGTTTTTTTTATTTGGCAATCAAATATATCGATTAAAAGTACACGAATTACACTAATGAAACGGACATTGGAACAATTAATCGAATTATTTTCATAAAAATGATAAAAAAAGAGAAGTGGTTTTCCTTGTGACTTATAAATTGAAAGCGCGATATATAAAAAAAAAATGTCAACAGTAATGCCAGAGCTTAATTTTTTAATTATTGTTGAAAATATACTATATAGTCTACTCTACACTCTTTATTAGTTCTATGACTTCAAAGAGAAAAATCCTTTTACAGTTCAGTGGAGCTACTCTAGCGGAAATTCACCGCCGCCACACCGTAACTAATAAATGTCAAAATAAAAATTTGTTCATAATATTTGTTGCTATTAGAAATGGATTTTGCCAAAAATTTACTTGAAAAATATGGGTGGAAAGAGGGTAAATAAAATCCTTTTAATTTAATTAACAAATAATC
Source organism: Platyura marginata (assembly GCA_026745375.1). NCBI lineage: Eukaryota > Metazoa > Arthropoda > Insecta > Diptera > Keroplatidae > Platyura > Platyura marginata. The sequence goes on along the minus strand of JANSTT010017099.1, from coordinate 1,882 downwards.
TATTACCTTTTATATTTACTATAGGTGAAGGTCTAGGAAAAAAGGGCCATGGCATAAAGACGGCAATAAAACCGAATCTGAAATTCGATCAAAACGGATTGGGTTTTGACAAAGGAGCCGAATTCACCAATCATTGGTGGGAATCGAGCTATAATAATGCGGCCAAGAATTTGGGTGCCAATAAAAATGTATTCGATCCGAATGTTGACGAAAAGAAGAAAAACGAATCTAAAACGATGGATGAATGTGACAGCGGAATTGACCAGAGGTCTCAATCTAATTACTCAGCCCCTAATTGGAATAAAATTTCCGATCAAGATTTGTTTGCCGCATGCGGTGGTCGAACTGCCCATAAGTAAAGTGATTTTTTATTTAAACTTACGTTATGATAATGATAAACTTTAAATTACATAGAGGAGCACGTCACGGTCTTACTATGTCCGGTAAATTAAGTCGACTTGAGATGCAAGACAGAGAAATTATAGAAAAATTAAATATGCCCGAATTAAAATTATCTAAAACGGTGGTAAAATCAACTGATAAGGACATTATTAAACGACAACTAATTAACAATTCGATTGCCATGAATAAGCAAAAACATAAAAATAAAAAAAAGATAAAACTTCCCAAAGACCTCATTAAAAGTGAGCTACCAGAGTCCACCTTGGAAAACGATTCTCTCAAACAATATACAATTCGAAAAAACCTCGAAACCTTGGTGGAAACTATCATCTCATCTTTGAGTCCTACTGTTTTCAATAATAAAGTAAATCGAAAACATGCTGAAGATTTTAAGAGCAGTACGAATGATAAAAAACAACCAAATGAAAAATGCCCAAAAGGACTGAAACCCACTATAGAAACTGATAAGGAATCTGATGAATTGCCGAAAAAAATCAAGGCTCAATTCGATGACAATGAACCAATGTCAATCAAAAAGCAAAAGAAAATAAGGATGGATAAAAAAAAACAGAAAAAGAAGGCAAAACAAGAAGTGAAGCAACTTTCAAGGAAACTAAAGAAAGGACTCCAATTGGGTTAGTAGTTTATGCTGAAGTTTACATTTGATTCAGGTATGGGCATATAGCGAGCACTGGGTGCTGAACCCAACAACAACAATAAACCAACCCACATAAAATAATAATGGAACATTATTGGATGTCGCGAAATAAATTTTAAAGAAAAAAATGTAATGCCAGTGGCGTTTAAAAATGTTTTTCAAAGCTATTCTTAGGGTACTGCATAAATTTGAATCTGTTAAACGACTTTTGTGTTCTGATTTTATTATTTTAAGTACCACCACACTACCTATTACTCGCATTATATACGAACATTTTGTATATATTTATTACGCGTAGCATATGTGCGAGACGGAGCACAATTTAAGTGTGACACGTTTGATTATAACAATAAAAGACAATAATTAATAGCGACATCATAGTTACGCAGAAAAAGTGAACGACAAAAAATTAGAATAAAAAATCATAGAAAGGACGAAAAACTTATTACAGTGAAATAGAAATATTTTTTTGAGTAATGATTAAGAGCCCTAGAAATTATATAAAATTGATTGCAGTGCCATAACGGTAGGTCGTGGAACTTTTTGGTATATAAATAAAATTTTTATTTTTGTATTCTCTATAATTGTCATTTTCATTTTACTAAATTTTAATTATCTTTTGAGTAAATCAATGGTTTATATTAACATTAGGAGCACACTATACCACAACCTTCCCTACATAAATAATGGAATTGTCGTCGTTTAATTTATATTTATGTAGGGTTACCAGTCGTACTCTTTAAAGAGTACAAGTACTCTTTTTGAAGGTCTTCTCTTTTTTACTCTTTTTATTTTTCCGAAATACTATAATAGTACTCTTTT